>CAUYQG010014199.1:0-27534 GCA_963574415.1 Tarsius wallacei | reverse complement strand
TCTGAAAATCCATTATCAACATTTAACATTTGTGGACAGAAAACATTTTTTTAATAATTATATATATATTTTTTATTTTAAAATTGTGGGGTACAGTTAAGGGTTAGGTATACAAATATTCATTGTGCAGGTACCCTTGTTGATGAGGTGTGCCCCTCCCTTCCCCAGACAGATATTGACTACCGTTAATCCCACCTCCCTGCCCCTCCCTGCCCCCCCACAGTTTCCCTCCACTGTCAATCCTAGAAAACATTTTTGTATATAAATTATAGACATTCCTACCCAGAAAAAATTCTTCTCAGCTACTGAGCTACAAAAATTAATATGAAGAGCCAACCTAAAATCTTTTATTTCTTCAAAGAAAAACCTTCTGTTTTGGTTCCATAGTCTGAATGAATACTGATGCAGAATAAAAGTTATTCTTAAGTGACCATATTTGGTTAAAGATATGCCTTAATTTGAGGGATTTTAATTCCTATATTATGACAAAGAATCTCAAAACAAAATTTAATGACTTCAGATAACATGAAAATTTTCCTATATTTGGTAATAAAATATCCAAAAAGTTAGGTATAGTCTGTTTGAACTTTTACATCTCATTCAAATTTTAGATTGAAAAGTTCACATGAGTAATAATCTAACAGTTATATATTCCCAGGACGATAATTTATCATCCTCTATTTATTAAAGTGACAGCTCCTTACAACTAAACTTCAGGTTCTTCAAGCACTTTCAGAATTTATAAGTTTGATTTATACAAGTCCAGGGGAAATCTCTGCATAATCACTTTAAAGTGACAGGAATATAATTTTAAAAATTCAGAAAATATGAACTCAATCTATTTTTGTGGAATATTTTTGTGAAATATTTTTCTTTAGGCATAAAAAATGTTTTAGCACATAAAATGTCCATTAAGAGAAGTGAACATGCTTTAAAAAAAAAAAAAAGGGATCCCTGTCATAGAACTACAACATCCATTACAAAAAGGAATCTGAGTTAGACAGGAACACCCCTTCCTTTCTATTTCCTCTATATTAAGCAGTAGTTTCAAATGAGGGAAAGATCTATAGCTTTTTTTAAAGAACTGACATGGAACTACACATTCACTTTTTTTGCAAAAAAGGTAATGCTTTTTTGCAATAGATAGGAAATAAAATTATGACTCATTCATTCAAGAGGTATGAACAATCTAAATCTCACTTTAAAAAGTGAAGAAAATATATTTTTCTCTCATCCTCACATTATTTAATCTATTATGAGTAAAACCCCTTTATCACATCAGCCTTTTATGTTTGATGTGCTATTTTTTTACCTTTAGCTATTCTCACATTTCAATCAGGGAAGCTGAAATCCCAAGTCAAATCTGAACGTGTTTACATGTCTGAACTCAAGCTGATAACATCCAAATAGTGGAGGAGGTGAGATCTTTCCAAAAACAAACATAATCAGTTCAGTGATTCTTCACTCTCTTTTAGGATGGGTGGGTGGGGACTTAATCACACAAACAACATCCCTTTTGTTTATAGCAGATATTAATATAGTATCAGCATATATAGATCTACAATATAATCCATTTGAGATGATAAAAATTATGCAATTTTCATAATGTGTATCAATATATTATGTTTTACTATCTTATTAAAATTTTTGTTTACTCAGTAAATGATTTGTGTTCATTTTTACTTAGAGTAGAGATCTTTACAATACTTGTCAAAGTGACATTAATAAACACGTTCAGGTCTTGTTTCTGAAGTTCCCTATCATTTATTTTTTTAAGTGTCAAAGAAAATCAGTCACTAGGGTTGTTTGAGTCACTTTTTAAGTTACCTCTATACTAAGGTTCTTAAAACATTTTTTAAAAGTTGTATATAGTATCTACATGAATTACTGAAGTCTGCAGTATTAATGCAAAGAAAGAAGCAGGACATTAATTATACTCATGACACTACTGTGTGTTCCAATAAGAATTGACAGCCAAGTTGTAAAGCCCTTTTAAGAAGAAATTGTATCTTATTTTTTCTCTATGCAGATCTTAAATGCAAAAAGACGTATCCTTTTATTATTATTATTGCTATTATTTGACAGAAGCAGGTCCTCTATATGGGTATCCAGTTCTGCACTGGTGCTTACAATTTGCATTTTGGTGAATATATTTTTAAGAAGCCACACAATAGGAGACTGAGCTGCCCTGTTGAATTTTGAAAGCTTACTTTCATTTGTTTTGCTGCGAGTGTTGATTTAATTATACTGCATTATTATCAAAGCTGTATTATGTACTTTTTTATTCCTTTTACATGTGTTTGAGGTGAAGACCTTGGCTTTGTCTGCAAACAGTGTGTTTCAAGTTATTCCTTAAGTACTAAATAATAAAGAAAAGAGAAGAAAAGATTTTTTTAAAAGATAGCAGACAGTGATCACAAGGTAAAGGGTTAAATGTAAGATCTCCAAGAAACATTTTGAAGTTGATTAAGACTCCAGCTTTGCATTAAACAGTATCGCTTCCACATGAGTTGCTGCTAATACTGTTAAGGAGCAGCTTGAGAGCCCAGTGCGCCAGTGACCTCCTTCACCCTCCAGCCACCCACCGGGCCTTCCTGATTAGCATTCTACCTGGTTCTCTGAGGAATTCCCATCATCCCCTAGGAGCTCATTCCGTACTTCGTCACTGTAGGCGATCCGTGACCTTTTCTATAAAACAAAACAAAAAGGGAGAGCAAGATGAACGTTAGAAAGTAAAGGCTTCGAAGCTTTGCTGGTATCAACGCTGATCATCTCAAACCTCGAGAGCCCCCTAATGGAAACCTATTGGCTACAATCTGCACACCAAAGTTGTGTAAAGTTCCTGAACTTGAGAAGTTTAATGTAAATTAGAAGTTTAAAAAATGTTCATAATGAAATAAAACTCTGCATTGTACAAGTATTCTATTAATATTCATAAACAGATCTGAACTTGTATATTATTCCATAGATTGTCATTCAAATAAGATCACTAACCAGAAAGAAATACAGCCATATAGCTGTGTATCTGTAAAACTCACTATATATCGTAATTAAAACAGGAGTATACGAGAGTCTTTAATACTGTGGCAGGAAATGGACCTTACAAATTAGGTTTTTAAAAATCTCTAATTCTAGAATAATAATTATATCTCCAACTAAACCCTGGAATGCCTGGAAGAGTGTACCTTTATTTCTTTCATTATTATAATGCTACTAACCTGAAAGAGAGGGAACTTAAAAGTCCATCCCCTGCCCAAACAATAATTTAAATGTCTCCAAGTTCTCTATAAATAATGGCCTAAGGAAAAGTAAAGAAAGTGTGGCGTGTGTGTGTGTCTGTAAAATAAATTAAATTTCCCAGTCCCAGTAAGTGAAAGCAAGTAGGCTATGAGTCAACTTTTCACAATCCCAGTAAATAAAGACAAGTGAGCTATGAGTCAATGTTTCACACACTGACATTTTGTTTTACAAGAAATCTACTTTTCTCTGCAAAGTCAGAGGGACATGTCTGTAAGCAATTCATGAATTACCTAAATGTACACACATTTGGAAAAGCTAAAATACTGAAAATTAGTTGTGAAGCTAGAGTGTGGTCCTCAGATCCTACGTCAGCATCACTATTTCAGAGCCAATTCAGATTCACAAGTTACTTTGTTGCCTTTTCTGCTTTCCAGCTAACTAAGCAAAATCAGTCAATTAAAAAGGGAAGTTGGAAAACAGTAATTTCTTCACTTAAGACTCTACAGTTTAAGATTTAAAATTTCTTACCTGTTCAACTGTGATCTGAAAAAGTATTGTAGTTTAAAAAGACTA
This sequence comes from Tarsius wallacei, assembly GCA_963574415.1. Lineage (NCBI taxonomy): Eukaryota > Metazoa > Chordata > Mammalia > Primates > Tarsiidae > Tarsius > Tarsius wallacei. Next base: position 23,721 of record CAUYQG010014199.1, on the reverse strand, counting down.
TCTATAACCCATGAGCAGAAGTCAACAATAAGATTCCTATTTAGATTTTTAAACTAGTGAATAAGTAATACTGCTTGGTCATATAGACTATAATACCTTAAACATCAGATCACGTTAGCATTTTTTAAAACCTTAAACAAGAACAACCAATAGATTTTAAACCATTTTAAAGGTACAACCTTTCTCAATTGGAGTTCCTTATCTTAACCACAAAACACAGAAAATTATTCCAGTGACTATTTTCTCAGTTCCTCCAAGGATTGTATATAAGAGAGAATTTAGTTCATTGCCTGTAACTGAAGACTAACAGACTAACTAGCTAGCTAAACCCAGTCGAAAAAGCTGACTGGAGTAGAAATAAAAATAAGTCTAGACACTGCTTTGTTTTCCAGGGGGGGAAATCAGTCTCATGGAAATCTAAAGGTAGTTTTGGTTAAACTAACACTAGAACTCCGTGGTCCTGACTCACAGCTCAGTACTTATTCTACCACACAACATTTCTTCCCCATTCTATTACCCTCTGGAATGACTCAGGAAAAAGGAATAAGAATGGCAAAATGTTTCCATATTAAGGAGATAGTGGCACCCCTTCCCTCACACCGAGTTTCCATCCCAAACCCCCCTTCCTTGCCACAAATGTATTTCTTATATCCTTAGCAATTGCAATAAGTCTATAACTAGATAAATAAAACCAACAATGTTGCAGAGAGGACAAAGTAAAGAAGTTAAGTGTTCACAATAGCATGTAAAGTCAGGAAAGACATCTAAATCAGATTTCTTGACAATTCAGGAGTGACCCAACTACATCCATTCATTTATGAACATGCCAGACGTTTTACCATCACAAACAGCATATATTAAACCTGCTTCTCTTATTGTATTTACTGAAGTCACTATTAATTAGCTATATCTATTGACTTCACACAGAATAATATTTAAAAATGCTAAATTATTAGGGCAGTCCACTTCATGATCTTAATATAATATTTAGATCAAGCCAAAGCTTTCTTTTGCTCATTTGGAGATCCCACTACAGTAGTTTCAAACTAGCTAAGCAAGAGTATTTTACAGCATTAAAGGAATTGAGAACCTTTAAACAGGCTGTGGTATCAGAGCTGCCTTTTTAATTATTCATTTCATCACTATGGGGGACTAAAACATTCCACAGTATGCAAGAATATCATATGGAGATTGTTTTTGTTTTTGCCTCTTTTCACCAAAATACCAACAAATTGGCATAGATTGTTCAATTACATTATATTCTTATTTTGATTTATTTATACTTCAAAAGAAGAAATTAACAAATATGTATTGCTAATATCTAATGTTGTTTTGGTTAGAATCTACTGCTTTTAAAAATCAGCAATTAAGAGTACATGCTCAGCAACAGAGGAGACTAAGAATCTATCTAGAGTTGAAGGGTGGTCCTTATGAATGTCACTCTTTACCATTGGGATGGTAAAGACTGGTCATTTGGATGGCTTTCTAGATATAATTAAGTAAATAATATGCTGAGTTTAACAAAGTGTTCTCTGATGGGACTGACTTCTCTTAGAGAATGAAAAGACAACTCATTTCAAATATCAGAAATAGTTCCTCACGAACAGGATAGAACAATGCTAAAAATGGAACTCTTCACATGTGAGTTTCATTTTCCAAAAATAAAACAAACCACGACTTTGTTTTACTAAGAATTATATATATTTAGATGCCCAACATTGATATTTTCTCATAATTTTTTATGATTTAAAATTTTAGGTAAGCTGATTGTAATCAACCATAATTTAGCTTGCAAGATTATCACCAAACTAACTGAACACCGAAAAAAGGGCAAAATCCTTTGAATGACAAACTGCTTATTTTATGAATAATTTTCCTTTAAAACATCAATAAATTATGTTACCTTTTATGGACTTAAACACATTTTATGCTACATTACTAAGTATCTACATAATACTTTAATTTAGAGGACTCAAAGTTAATGAAACTGAAATACCTACTGTATCTTGATAAACCTAACTAAAATATTTTTACTTTATTATCAACTGTATAAAATCTGTACTTTAGCCAAATGCAAACATGAGAATTTGAGCTGGAAATGTCACACATTCAGCTACAGTTTGAAGGAACCCAATTCATAATGCATTTTATAAATAGTTAATGACTTCTATACATAAGCTAACCAGGCAAATCAAGAAATTGTCAACATTTTTAGTCTTAGTTGTCAGTTACCACTGTCTACTGGTGCTTTATATGTAGCTTCTGGAGAAGACAGAAGCTCAATGCAGTTTGTAATCTACTGCAATTTCTGGTCTCTACCATAAGAGTAGAAAAGCTTCAACTGACAATATTTGCCACACATACATACACAGAGTTAAATACAAGAGCACTCCTCACTCTTAATTGTGTGTTTGTGTAAAGCTTACTCCTTCTAGCTTATATACTTAGGACTAGATACAGTTAGAAAACCTACAAACCATATATATGAACTACAGAAAAAAAAAAGTCAAATTAACAACTGATTGTTACCCCTAAGAAGTTAGACTCACAAAGTTCCAATGGCTATTTTAAACTGTTGATACAGTGAGTCTTTGGTTGTGAAAGTAAGAATTTCAGATTCAAAGCGATTTTTCGATTTTCACTTCGTATATGAACAGGAGTTTTGCATACTGATTGGCTAATTTTCTTAAAGCCAAGTTCAAACAGATACATTTCCTCAGTTTTGTCTGGAAATTTGGCTTGAAACAATCTATCTACTTGACCCAAGCCTTGACATTTCCCAACTGAACTGAATGTGTTCCTGGATAGGCACTGCTAAATTAGAAACAAAACAAATTAACTTAGCTTAAAGTAATTAAAAACTGTGATCTGTGGTACCACCTCCCATATGACTCTACATGTGAAACACGGTATACGTAACCAGAATGAGGATTCTACAGCCCAGAACTAGCCAAAGCATAACAATGAAGTTGGTTTATTACTAAAGCGTATATGAGAATTTAATTTCCACAGCGTGCACATGGCAAAGCAATTGCTTAAATTGCCTCACCTGGGAATTTAATACAATGTTATCATCAGACCAGCCACATTGTAAATAGATTTATAATGCTTTCCATGTGCTGTACTCTGTTGCATATGAATTAAGTAATGATCTGGTATTACAATAAAATCAGCTAGTTCCCACACCTGGCAGACAGGATATTTCACTAAATTAATACCCATACAGCTACATCACAAGGCATGGGAAGAGGAAACCATCTCAAAAGGCATTCGACTCGAGTTTTACATGGGAAACAAATACTTCGTGGCTATGTAGAATGTCACTACGTCCAATGAGCTGCTCAAGACAATCTGTTTCTAACATCTGTATCACAGAATTTAAGACATTTTCATTCCCATTCAATTTTGGTCTAATTTTCTTCATTCAATACTTTAATTACTAATCAGCAATCCACAACATTCACAGACACTAAGAAAACCCTTTATTCTAATCTATGTGCTGCAGACAGCCAAATAACTGATACAGAGTGCAGTATGGTTTTGGTAAGTAATGAAAGAACAGCTTGTCCTATTTCCTAATCAAATGAGTCTATAGAAGAAATGGTTAATAGATTTCTCTATAGGTCTAAAACAAATTACCCAGTCTGGCCAGACTTTTCCATTGCTTCTACCATGTCTTTCAGTCTACATATATTTAATAATGCCCAAGGTTACCAGGTGATACATGTATTAAAACTGCTATGCTTTCATAGCCAAAGAATTTAACTGCTCTAAGGAATTTAACTGCTCTTGTTATAATTAACACTTTGGGATATCTACAGAATACCACGAAATTATATTTATTAGCTAGTATTACTTTTACCTAATTTTATCTGTTTTTAATTAAATAATATCATACTTCTGTAATGTTCAGATGGCAATTTCTAAAATGCATCTATCTTTGGCACCAAGTGTTCCATTTTTAACTTCACTTTTATTTCTCCATGGACAATTTCAGCTTTTCAGCTGCACACCACCCCTGCACCAGGACCCAAAGGTTCAAAAGGCTCATCAATCCAGGACAGGAAACTTAGATTTTGGAAAAAAAAATTAAATGGAATTTATGAATTGTTTATCACAGTGTTCTCTGTACTGTATTAATGTCTAGCAAAAAGCAATTTAAGGTTAAAACATATCATACTACGCAGCTTAGGTAAAGGCTAAAGAGTAAACTGTTGGGTAAATGTTGATCCCTGGAAAAATGTTAGGATGAAAAAGCATAGGGTACTTAAATGAAAAGAACAGAGATTATATTTCAGTATGTGGTCTTGGTCAAATTAAGTTTTCTGAGTATCAAGTTTCCTCATCTCTAAAATAATGGTGCTAATATTTATTTCCCAGGGCTGTTGTGAGGATTCAAATATTATAAACAAATGGAAACCTATCCTAACAACTTGAATATGAAAGTCTTACAAAGCATGTTCAACTAAATATTAGTTGATAATATTGGAAAGGATGCAATAAAACTAGTACATATACATCCAGATAGTATAAATTAGTGCATCCTTCACAAAAATGACTTGCCAATATATACCAAAAGTGGCTTTAAAAAGTTTATGTTATTTAACCCAGTAATTCCACTACATTGTTTTGCCCAATTCCTTATTTTATTGTGCTGCAATTTTTGGATGGCTTCCAAAAGTAAAAACTTTACTGCATTTCTGTAATGCTATCAGAGAAAGTAAGTTCCAATCTGTTTCTTCTATGTAATCATTCCTCTACACATGGCTTGCTCTTGCACAAAGGACTGTTTAGAGTTAAAGGTCAAGCCCATTCGCTGGAAGGTGCACATGCCACATGTCACCAATACTGTAGCATTAATAAAGGGAAAGCACACTTTCTATCTATCATAATCTCATGGCCAATGGACCATATGCAAGCCACCAGAGAGAAAATACTAACACACCTGCTGCTATGCTACCAAGAGAGTTGGAAAAGTAGGTTTTCATGAGAATGCTGAAATAATCCATTATTCTTTAGTATACAATATCAAAAAATATTTTAAAACTTTTTTTGAAAATTTTTGTCTTTTTTTCATGATCATTCTCATTTATTATTTTTGTTTATAGTTTCAAGCACATTTTTCCATGCTTAAAATGGGTATTAATGTTTTGGCTGTAAATAAAATAAATTATACCACATTTCCCCTTAACTACTTTTTAAAATTTAGCTATATCATATGTGAACATTTATATGCATATGATGAGGTTATATATGTACGTATAGACTTATAGTCTCACACAAACCCATATACAATACACATGCAATAATAACTTTCTGCTGCACAATACCAGGACAGACTTTATTTACAGTAGGAACTCTGATCACATTGCTGTTACATCACTTAATGATTTGCAAAGCAGAGAGTTCAGAAATTATGTAATTGCACTTCTTCATTTCCTCTTTCAGTCTGAAATTTAAGTCTAGCATTAGTGTTTCAAAATGCAACATAAGGTAGTTAGTACCATGGCCCCACTTGCTTGCATATGCTTGCATTTATGACTTTTGACACTGCTATTGAACAAAGTATGGCTGTATCTTAAATCATATTAGCTTGTCAATCAACAATTAAGTTACTTCATTTAGAAAATCAGCTCATGATAGAATGCCCAGGTGTCATTGTCAGCATCTGGAGTAGTGTAATTATACTGTGGAGGAAATCTAATTCTTTAAAGTCTTTCTGAATGTAAAATAAAATAACTCCATAGACTTTACTTGAAATAATCAAAATGTCAAATGTTTATTATTTTGTTTGTTAATGATATATAAATATCCCACACATCTCCACTGGAAAATGTTACTCTGATAAGTGAATGCTACACACAGACATTTCATCTGTATTTTAAAGTAAACTACTGAAATAAAGTATATAAATTTATAAAATTAATTCATATAATTCTACTTTCCCTATGCAATCTGCCTAGCACTAGGAAGGAAAAGGAATCATTCACTGAAAATCTGTCCACAGTCATAATTTCAAATGATGTAGATATCCAAGACAAGTGATCCTGAGGATTCTGTATATCTGACACCAAGGTACCACCTGAGACATCATCTAGACCAGGATACAAATTTAGAGACAAAGGGTTCTAAGCCTGATGAGTGATCTACGCAAGACCACAGAGCTAGAAAAGATCACCCAGAACAAGGACAGAAGCCATCTCTCAATGTCTGTGTTCTTTTCACTTTACTACACCATCCAGACAGGCTGCAGCTGTCCTACCTCCATTTTCTAATGCCAAGTTTGGCTCACCATTCACCTAGTTCTATGAACTTAACATCAGCTACAAAGTTGGTTAGTCTGTACAGTTGTTTCTGGTTGCCCTCCTCCAAAAACAAACAAACAAACAAACCTTTATTTATACATTATTATCAGCATCTAGAATATTGAAAACAATAAATTTGAGAGTTCAAGGGTCACAAATGCTTAAGGGAAAATGTTTCATTTGATAGAATAAACGTCTGATCTCAGAGTGAGTCAAGCCACACCTACAGGTGTTACTTAGATATGTTTCAAGATAAATCTTCAAAGGTTGCACCATAAAGCAATGATCGTCTACCAATGGCTCAGAGAGGAGTCACACCAGTTATTAAAATCTGTTTTGAATTGACTGTCTACCCAAATGATCTGGTGATTCCTGGTTACTTTAAAATTCTAGATCAGAACCAGCCATCTCACAGGCAAACAATTTTTATAACTTTTTCCCCTGGTACTTACTTTTGAACTCATGTTGTAATAGATTCTTTATTATAGACTATATTGCATTATAGTGAGGTTACAGTATTCACAATTCAGAGTTTATAATATGTCTTATAATGTTTTATGGATATAGTCAATAAAACTGTAATGTTTACTTAGGCAATATAAGAAAATTATTTTAGCCCAAATTTTCTATGAAAACATTTTGAAGGTTACTTCTATATTAGGGTGACCCAAAACAAAATATAATAGAGTAAATACAAACATTTATTCCTGACTCATAAATAACATGTTCTTCCTAAAAAATTATCCATTTGCAACAGAATAAAATAAAATCCTGCCTACTCAGGGCTTTGCTTCATCAATTAAATGTTCTTTCTTTTGTATCTTCAATGTTTCACTCTATTGGTTCTTTCCTTTAAGGATTGCACACTTTTAAGTGTACCCCAGCTTCACAAATTTAAAAACGTTATTTCAGTCTTTATTACTCTCCCTAGCAAATGCCCAACCTTTCCTTATCCTTCCCTTCCTAGCCAAGCTTCTTTTACATGCATTAACTCCACTTATTCATGCCCCAGTCACTTCTCAACTTACTACAAACTGGATGTTTTCCTACTACTCTGCAGGTCTCCCCAAGATCACCAATGACTTCTTAGTCGTCTAAATCGTTGGCCACAGTTTTTAAACAAACCTTCTAATTTTTATAACAGTTTTAGATTTTAGAAAAGTTGCAAAGATAGTGCAGAGTTCCCATATATAACCCATACCCTGTTGTCACAATTAATGAATCAACTGTTCATTATTATATATTATTAATTAAAGTTCATCCTTTTTTCAGATCTCTTTATTTTTACCTAATGCTGTTTTCTGTTCCAGGATTCCACCCAAGATCACACATTGTATTTAGTAGTCATGTCTCCTTAGGCTTCTTTTGGGTGTGACAGTTAGATTTTCTTTATTTTTGATGACCTTGACAGTTTTGAGGAACACTGATCAAGTATTTTGAAGACTATCCCTCAATTGGGATTTGTCTGATGTTTTTCTCATGACTAGACTGAAGTTATTTGTTTTGGGGAGGAAGACCACAGAGGTAAAGTGCCATTCGCATCGCAACATATCCAGGCTACATACTTATCACTGTTGATATTGACCTTGATCACCTGACTGAGGTGTGTTTAGCAGGTTTTTCCACCGTAAAGTTATCCTTTTCCTCTTCTCATACTGTACTCATCCACGTTTAAAGAATGCTAAAGCTTCTTGGGGGCAGAGAAACTATATAAATTATTTGGCATTCTTCTGCATGTCTATTCAATAATTATTCTATCACTTATATAAGTATGCATTCATGGCTATTTGCTTTATATTTTGGGTTATAATCCAATATGACTTCATTTATTTTGTTCTCAGGTTGTACCAATTTCAGCTGCAATGACCAGTTTTCAGTCCTTCTTTTTTCCTGTTTGACCTCTTGATAGCATGTGACATTGATGCCCACTTTCTCCTTAGCAGTTTTAGCATCACACTCCCTTGAATTCCTTCCATTCTTCTGGTGTCTCTCAGTCTTCTTCATCATAACTTCTGTCTTAAACTGACTTTAAATACTGGTATTCCCCTTGGTCTCCATACTTAGTCTTCTTCCTACTCATCTGAATGATCTCATCTAGATCCATAATTCTAATACAACCTAGGAGCTGGCAAATATGTTTACTACACATTCTACACACAAATCCAATTTTACTTGGTGACTTAGTCTAAAGGCATCTCAGACTTAACACAAAGTGGAGTATTATCTTCCCTCTACATACTGCTCTTTCTACTGTTTTCCCTAGTGATGGATGGTATTACCATGCACATGGTCTCCTTAGATAAAAACCTAAAAATTATCCCCCTCTCTCCTTTGCTCCCCAAATCCAATCAATCAGCAGGCCCTATCAATTCAATCCTTATTTTTGATTATCTACAACTGGGGCCTTTGGCCACATTTCCAAGATGTTTGTTACCTTATGCACTATCTTAATTCTTTCCTCATAACTGTTATTAATACATATTTCATTCCTCTTTTTTATATGTGAGTTATATTTGGGAAATACTTAGATGGAAAGAGGGACATGGCAGAGGCAAGCTAATAGATACAAAGTCTCAGTTCATCTTGGGGAGAAGAGGAGACCCCCTTCAACCCTATCTCTAGCAGAATATCAAAGCCCTGAAAGAATCACTGTCTAAAGATACAACTTATTTCAGGATAGGAATATTAAAGTAGAAAACAAAGGCATTCAACAAAAGCCAATATTCTATGTGAAAATGCTAAGCAATAGACCTATCTCCAACTTTATAAGTCAATGCCACATATCTCTTTAATTTCAAATACAGGCATATCTTCTATCAGCTATTTTATTGTTCTCATGAGTTAGATATTCCCATTTTTTATTATGCAGAAGCTAAAAGACCATCATTTCGAATGAGGTGATGTGCATGCATATTTCTTCTTTGTTTGTATGATTTGTGGACCTGAGGAATATGGATTACCTCTGTTATCTGCACAAGAAGCTCTGCTACAGGCCTGGCATTCAGTTTGCTTTCATCTCTGAGACCCCAAATCGTACCGTTAGGCAACAGAGGGCACTTATCTAGATTGAACTGTCATACAAATAGATTTTTGTCAGCCATTCAATTTGTATTGGGGAACATGCCAACAAAAACAAAACCCGGCAATTTAAAACAACAATGTTATCCTCTAGTGACAGGAACAAATTGCTGTATTTCAAATGAATAAGAATGACTATAGATCGCATATCTTGCATGTAGGTGCTACAGAAAGAAAAATGTTCTTGGAACTAATTCTGTCTAGGTTTTTTGGCAGTGTTAGACATAAACCAAGCAAATAGTCTGCTTAATAGTAATAAATATACAAGAAGAAAAAACTAACAAACAGGAATTAAATGTTATCAGAGGAGAACAAATCTGCCTAATAAAGTTCCAAGTCAAAATTCAGTGGATACATGAAGAAGGTGACATTGTGGTGCATTTTGAGTTTGTTCTCTGATCTACTGTCCCTCCAGGAATGCAGATAGTGCCTCTGCCTACACAACAAACAATTTGAGTAGTGGGACCATAAATTACCCTTGTGCTTAACTTGATCCTGGCTCTGTGTCTGAAACATCCATGAAGAACAAACAATCTGTAGTGAACTGACCTCACCATAGTTACACCATATCTCAGGCTATTTGGAAGAATATTCAGAGTGGATCTATTAAAAATTGATGTTAACCTCAGACATTAAAGATGTTGATAAATTAAATCAATACAAATATAAGAATACGATTTTCACAATTGAAAGTAATATCAACTTGCTCATCGGTATCTAAAATAGTTTAATCTCCTTCTCAATTATTTTTGTCTAAGTTTTTTTTTTTTGTCTAACCTCTTTCTTGCAACATGTTATATTTTATTATCTCTTTATTTTTTATTTTAAAGATGTGGGGTACAATTCAGGATTAGGTGTGCAAGTGGTCATATCATACAGGTAAAGTTTGGGTCTTTCTTTGGTACCCACTTTGCCTGGTTTGAAGTCAGGTACCCTTATTGATGTTGTGTCCTTTCACCACCCCCACCCCAGCAGTATCCCACTACTGCCAATCTCTTTCTTATAGTATTATGATAAATGCTCAGGGTCCACTTATGAGTGAGAACATGTGGTACTCTGTTCTTTTTTCTGTGATAGATCTCTGAGTATGACAGACTCTAAATCATCCATCCAACTTGCTGCGAAGTCCATAATTCTGTCATTCTTTATGGCTGCATAATATTCCATCATGTATATGTACCACATTTTTTTTATCCAGTCTAGCTTCGATGGGCAGCACGATTGGTTCCACATTTTTGCTATTGTGAATAGTGCTGCAATAAACTTGCATGTGCAGGTATCTTTTTTGTAGAATGATTAGAGTTCCTTCGGGTGTATTCCCAGTAGGATTGCTGGGATATATGTCTAGTTCTTCCAGAAATTGCCACACTGTTTTCCAGAGAGGTTGCACTGGTTTGCATTCCCACCAGCAGTGTAGAAGCATTCCTTTTATTCTGCATCCTCGCCAGCATCTCTTGTTGTTTGTTTTATTACTGATGGCCATTCTTTTGGGGTGGTGGTGGTATCTCAATGTGGTTTTGACTTACATTTCTCTGATGATTAATGAGGCTGGGCACTTTTCCATGTGTCTGTTGGCTGCCCATATATCTTCTTTTGAGAAGTGTCTATTCATGTCACTTTTTAATGGGGCTGTTTGTTTTTTTCCTTTTGGCACGTTTGAGTTCCTTGTAGATCCGGGATGTTAGGCCTTTGTCAGATATACAGTTGACAAATATTTTTTCCCATTCTGTGGGCTGTCTTCCTGCTCTCCTGATGGTTTCTTTGGCTTTTCAAAAGCTTTTCAGAGCCGGGCGTGGTATCGCGTACCTGTAGTTCCAGCTACTTGGAAGGCTGGGGTGGAAGGATCGCCGGAGCCCAGCAGGTTGAGGCTGCGGTGGCCGGGAGCAGCCACTGCACTCCAGTCTTGGTGACAGAGTGAGACTCCAACTCAAAAAAAAAAAAAAAAGCTTTTCAGTTTGATGATGTCCCACTTGTCTATCTTATCTTTTATGGCATAGGCACTTGGGGTCTTATCAGGAATTGAGTGCCAGTTCCAATTTCCAGAAGGGTCTCCTGCATTTTCTAAGGTTCTTACAGTTTGAGGTTTTATGTCTAAGTCTTTGATCCATTTAGAGTTGGTTTTTGTGTACAGTGATAGGTAGCGGTCCTGTTTCAATCTTCAGCACCATTTACTGAATAGGTTTCTCCTCTCCCCAGTGATTGTTGGTGGAGGCTTTGTTGAAGATGAGTTGGTTGAGAAACTGAGACTTTGCTTCTGGAACCTCTACCCTGTTCCATTGGTCTGTATGCCTGTTCTTATACCAATACCAGGCTGTTTTAATTATTGTAGCCTTATAGTAAAGTTTGAAGTCTGGAAGTGTGATACCTCCTGCTTTGTTTCTTTTGCTAAGGATTGTTTTGGCTATTCAAGGTCATTTATGTTTTCATATGAATTTCTGTATTGTCATATCCAGGTTCTGAGAAGACTGATACTGGTAATTTAATGGGTATTGCATTGAATCTGTAGATTGCCTTTGGTAGGATGGACATCGTAACAATGTTGAGTCTTCCTATTCTTGAGCATGGACTACTTTTCCATTTGTTGTGTCTTCTTGGATTCCTTTGAGAAGTGTTTTATAGTTTTGATTGTAAAGGTCTTTCACTTCTTTGGTTAGGTATTTCCCTTTTTTCTGTGTCTATTGTGAATGGGATTGTGCTTTTTATTTGGTTCTCTGCCTGCTTGTTGTTGGTGTATAAGAATGCGATTGTCTTTTGAACATTTATTTTGTACCCTGAGACTGTGCCAAAGTCCTTTATCAGTGCAGGCAGGTTTTTAACAGATTCTCCTGGCTTTCGAGCAATAGGATTGAAAGCAAAGAGGGTTAACTTAGCTTCCTCTTTTCCTATTTGGATACCCCTGATTTCCTTCTCTTGTCTAATTGCCCGAGCTAGGACTTCCAACACAATGTTGAACAGGAGGGGTGAGAATGGGCAGTCTTGTCTTGTTCCAGTGTTCAGAGAAAATGTTTCCAGTTTCTGTCTGTTTAGCAATATGCTGGCTGTGGGTTTATCGTAAATGGCACTTAATATTTTGAGGTATGTTCTTTCTATGTCTAGGTGCTTGAGGGTTTTTATCAAGAAGGTATGTTGGATTTTATCAAAAGCTCTTTCTGCATCTAACGATATAATCATGTGGTTCTTGTTTTTACATCTGTTGATGTATTTAATTACATTTATGGTCTTGCAGATGTTGAACCAGCCCTGCATCCTGGGGATGAAAAAGTTGATTCTATAAGCCACATCTTAATTCTGATCTTTTCTAGCTACTTCTTCCATGAAATCCAGTCTCGGTCTACTGTAAGGGAAACAAGCAAACATACAAATTTAGCCCTATGACTCTGCATCAAGCTGAAATAGAAAATAAATGTAAGTGTCAAAAACTTCAGTTGAACCCATGGAATTTTACTAACTGGAAATCTAATTAATTTAATTATTCAAATGCAAATATTTGCATTTAAAAATGAGTTTTCTACAATTAAAACTATACAACAAAATGTGAACACTACAAAATCCTATATTATGTCACTTGCAAAACTTTATAGTTCCGTGTTGCAACAACAAGGGCTCTGTCAAGACTTGAGACTATTAAAAAACAGTTGGAAAAAATAACGTATTCCATATACAGGCATGAAAAGGACCTCACTAATAGTAGTTATAATAGATAACAGAATAAAAGCAAGGTGAAAGATTATGCTTTGAGTTACCTTTACATTTTGGTAAATAATAGAGCTATCTGAAAACAATTATTTTTACTCTAAAGAAAGTTGTACACCCTTATGGAAATTGGAACTGGCAACCAATTCCTAGTCAGAACCCTAAGTACCCATACCATAAGAAATAAGATAGACAAATGGGACCTCATCAAACTGACCAGCTTCTGCACAGCAAAAGAAACCACCAAAAGAGCAGGGAGATAGCCTACAGAATGGGAAAAAATATTTGCTAACTGAATATGTGACAAAGACCTAACATCTAGGATCTACAAGGAACTCAAATGCACCAAAAGGAGAAAAACAAATAGCCCCATTACAAAGAGGGTAAAAGATACGAATAGATACTTCTCAAAAGAAGATATACGGATAGCCAACAGACACATGAAAAAGTGCTCAGCCTCACTCATCAACAGAGAAATGCAAATCTAAACCACACTGAGATACCACCTAACCCCAGTAAGAATGGCCATCAATAATAAAACAAACAACAAGATGCTAGTGAGGATGTGGAGAAAAAGGAATGCTTCTACTATGCTGGTGGGAACGCAAACTAGTGCAACCTCTTTGGAAGACAGTGTGGCAATTTCTGAAAGAACTAGAAATTGTCCTTCCATATGACCCAGCAATTCCCCTATTGGGAATATTCCCAGAGGAACTCAAATCGTTCTACAAAAAAGATACCTGCACACAAATGTTTGTAGCAGCTCTATTCACAATAGCAAAAACCTTGAACCAACCATGCTGCCCATCGAAGCTGGACTGAATTTTTTAAAATGTGCACATATACACAATGGAATATTATGCAGCCATAAAGAAGGACAGACATGAACTTCGCAGAACCTTGGATGGATTTAGAGTTGATCATACTCCGTGATCTATCACAGAAACAAAGAACAGAGTACCATATGTTCTCACTCATAAGCGGTTCTTGAACAATTATCATAATACTTTAAGAAAGGGATTGGCAGTCATTGGAAACTGCCAGGGGAAGGGGGTTGTGATTGGCAGTTGAGAGAAACTGCCAGGGGAGGGAGGGGCACACCTCATTAACAAGGGTACCTGCATAATCAACGTTTGTACACCTAACCCTGAATTGTACCCCACATCTTTAATATTAAAAAAAAAATTAAAAAAGGAAAAAAACCCACTCACATTCTAACTACACACCATTGAACAACAGTTTAAATTATATGGATCTACATATAGGTCGATTTTCTTCTGCCTCTGTCACGCCTGTGACAGTAAAACCAGCAACATTTCTTCCTTCTCTTCCTCAGTCTACACAATGTGAAGATGATTGGGATGAAGACCTGTGTGATGATCCACTTCCACTTAATAAGTAGTAAATATATTTTTCTTAAAGAAAGTTGTAACATTTCATTACTTTAAAAGCATGAAATAACATACCACAACTTATGGGATGCAGCAAAATCAGTCCTAAGGGAAAAGTTTACAGAGTTTCATGCCTATATTTAAAAAAAAAAACAAAGATAATAAATAATCTACCGTTACACCCTAAGAAACTAGAAAAGGAAGAAGAAACTAAGTCCAAAGTTAGTGGAAGGAAGGAAATAAAGATCAGAGCAGAAATAAATGAAATAGAGACTAGAAAACGTTTTTTAAAATTGATACTGAGTTGGGTTTTTTGAAAAGATAAACAATATAAACAAGCCCTTAGCTAGAATAACTAGGAAAAAAAGAGACTAGTCATATAAATAAAATCAGACATGAAAAAGGACACTACTGAAATTTACACTCCTGAAATACAAAGGATCATAAGAAACTACTCTGTATAATTATGCACCAACAAATTGGATAACCTAGAAGAAATAGATAAATTTCTAGGCATATACACCTTTCAAAGACTGAAGTATAAAGGAATAGAAAATCCATAAAGAAAAATAAGAAGCAAGGAGAATTATCAGTACTAAAATGTCTCCCATCAAAGAAAAGCCCAAGTCCAGATGACTTCACAATGAATTCTACCAAACATCTGAAGAAGAACTAATATCAACTATTTTCACACTTCCACAAAGAAGTAGAGGGATTACTTCCAAACTCATTGTATTAATAGCCCGATACCAAAGTCAGACAAGAATACTACAAGAAAAGAAAATTGTAAGTAAATATCCCTTATGAACATAGATGCAAAAATACTCAACAAAATATTAGAAAACTGATTTCAAGAATACATTAAAAGAATCATACACCATTATCAAGTGGGATATATTCCTGGAATGCAAGGATGACTCAACATACACAAATCAATAAATGTATTGATGTACATCACATTAACAAAATGAATAAAAATAATACAATCATCTGAATCGATACAGAAAAAATATTTGACAAAATTCAACTTCATTTTATAATAAAAAGAAATCTCAACACATTAGGTATAGAGGGAATTTACTTCAACACAATAAAAGCCATATATGACAAATGCGCAGTTAATGATATTCTCAATGGTGAAAAGTTAAACACTTCTCTGAAATCAGGGATAGGACAAAGATATCCAGTCTCCCCTTTCCTCTTCAACACAGTACTGAAGTAATAGTAAGAGCAATTAGGAAAGAGACAGAAACAAAAGGCATCCTAATAGGATAGGAAGAAAGAAAATTATCTATGTTTCCTGATGACATGCTTTTATGCATAGAAAACTAAAGACTCCACCAAAAAAAATTTGAAATTGATAAATGAACTCAGTAAAGATATAGAATATAAAAATCAACACAAAAATCAGTGTTTCTCTATGCTTATAACAGACTATACAAAAAAGAAATTAAGAAAACCGTTCAATTTACAATAGTACAAAAAAATTAAGTACATAGGTACAAATGTAACCAAAGAGGTAAAGAACTTATATACTGAAAACTATAAAACACTGAAGAAAGAATTTGAAGAAAATACAAATGCAAAGAAATATATACTGTGTTCATGAACTGGAAGAATTAATATTGTGAAAATGTCAATAGTGCCAGAAGCAATCTATAGATTCAATGCAATGGCTCAATCAAAATACCAACACCATTCTTCAGAGCTTTAGATTAAAGAAAATACTAAGATTCATATGGAACCAAAAAAGAGTCTAAATAGCCAAAGCAATCCCAAACAAAAGGAACAATGCTGGTTACAATGCTATAGCAACCAATACAACATGGCATGGGTATAAAAACAGACACAGAGATCAGTGGAACAGAATAGAGTACCCAGCAATAAAGCCACACATACACAGTTAACTGATCTTTGACAAAGCTGACAAGAACTTACACTGAGGAAAGAACACCCTCTTTAATAAACAGTGCTGGGAAAAACGAATAGCCACATGCAGAAGAATGAAACTGAACCTCTATCTCTCACCACATAAAAAATTAACTGAAGAGGGATTAAAGAGTTAGATGTAAGACCCAAAACTATAAAAATACTAGAAGAAAACCTAGGGAAGACTCTCCTGGACATTGGTCTAAGTAAAGAGCTCAAAAGCACAGAAAACAACACAAAAAATAGACAAATGGGACTTAACTAAACTAAAAAGCTTCTGCACAGCAAAGGAAATAATCATCAGAGTGAAGTGACATGTTGAATGGGATAAAATATTTGCTAACTATTCATCTGACAGGGGAGTAATGTCCAGAATATACAAGTAACTCAATACAACAGGGAAAAACAGATAATCCTAACAAAAAGTTGGGCAAAGGACATGAACAAACATTTCTCAAAAGAAGACATACACATGGCCACATGATATATGAAAAAATGTTCAACATCACTAATCATCAGAACCACAAATCAAATTACAATGAGATATCATCTTACCCCAGTCAGAATGGCTATTGTTAACAACAACAAAAAATAACATATGTTGGCATGGATATGGAGAAAAGGGCACTCTTATAAACTGTTGGTAGCGAGGTAAACTAGTACAGCGTCTAGGGATAAAAATATAAAGATTCCCAAAAAACTGAAAAGAAAATTATCATTCAATCCAGCAAGCTTACTACTGGGTATCTAGCCAAAGGAGAATAAATGAATATATCAAAAAGATACACTTGCATGTCTATTGTAACACTATTCACAATAGCAAAGATAGTGAATCAATCTAAATGCTCATCAATAGATACATGGATAAAGAAAATGTGGTTTATATATATAAAATAGAGTGCTATTCAATCATAAAAAAGAATAAAATCATATCATTTGCAGCAACATGGATGGAACTGGAAGTCATTATCTTATGTGAAATAAGGCGGGTACAAAAAAACTAATATCTCATGTTCTCACTTATATGTGGGAGCTAAAAAATTTGATCACATGGAGGTGGAGCATGGAAAGATAGGTAACAATTGGGAAAGGTAAGTAGAGAGGAGGGGGAAGATGAAGAGAAGCAGGTTAAAGGATACAGAATACAGTAAGATAGAAGGAATAAATTCAACATTTGATAGCAGAGTAGGGTGACTTGTACTTAACAAAAATGTATTTATACCCTGACTTGATCACTACACATTACATACATATAGAAAAATTTCACATGTATCTCATAAGTTTGTATAAGTTTAAAAATGACAAAGTAAATGGAGCAAAATGTTAACAATAGACAAATCTAGATAGAGACTATATATGTTCTTTACACTACTTTTACTTTTTGGTAACTTTGAGATTATCTTCAAATGTAAGGTTTAAAATGTTTTTGTTTCTGTTTTTTTTGAGTTGGCGTCTCACTCCGTTGCCCAGACTGGAGTGCAGTGGCCGCTCCCGGCCACTGCAGCCTCTACCTGCTGGGCTCCGGCGATCCTTCCACCTCAGCCTTCCGAGTAGCCGGAACTACAGGCATGCGCTACCACGCCCGGCTAATTTTTTTGATTTATTGTAGAGATGAGGTTTCACCTGCCCAGGCGGGTCTCGAACCCGCGGGCTCAGGCAATTCACTCACCTCAGCCTCCCAAGGCGTGGGATTACAGGCTGAGCCACCGAGCCCGGCTAAAATGTTTTAAAAGTATGAAAAGATTAGAGAAAAGGGAGGGCAGAGGTTTCTGGTAAGCTAATTTTCAACACGTAGAAAATGTATGAATACCAAATAAATTGATTAGATAGCTAGAATGTTAAACAAAAATATGAGACTATTATTCCTCTCAAATTCACACAACTTAAACTGTTATTTTTTCACCACATGATGTGTTTTCTTTTGTTTTGTAATAAAAGTATGGGACTTTATTTGAGCAGTTTTAAATTAACATCATAATTTTTTTTATTTCAGCTATTAGTATGGATTCTAAATCATTCATGGTCAGAGAAATTCAAATATATCAGTTCCAAATAAAAGCAATAAGGTAAAATTCTTTTTTCTCCCCCACTTCATTCAAAAAAACATTTGAGGAAAATAATTCTAAATTAGGTTGCTTGTCAGATGAAAACAAATCATTTATTTACTTTTACAAAAATGAGTAGAGGAACTTAATGCAGATCTCACTTCAATGTTTTAGCATTAACCAAAGATGTTTTTACCATGCTCTTAGGTCATTCTCTAATGTTCTTAAAGAGAATAGATACTTTTGGGTAGTTAGATAAGTACCCACTAAACTTACTCAATTTGGCAACTGAGGTATTACTGATCTGTCTAATTTTGGCTATGATAGCACTGGACAGCAATTGAATGTAATTCTAGTATCTGAAAAGAACAAGACCAATTTTGGCATTCTATAAATATGCAATAACAATAGGACCTTAGGGCTAGAAGGGACCTTGGGAGGTCCTTTAGTGTGCCTGGCTCCCTCACATCACCTCACACTAAATGTAACTTAGTCAGGAAGAAGGTCCCTTACCTTTCACAAGGAAGCTTACCAACAATCACTGGTTACTGGCAGGAATGATGTCTCAAATCAAACAGAAATCCATGGTACTACAGTTGCACATATAGTATAGACCAGCAAAGAGCTGCTGACCACACTTGGCATAATAGCTATTCAGAGACTTGAAGACACTTAACAACTCTACAACTCTCCATCTAGGGAAAATGATTCCAGGGCCCTTCTACATTTGTCTAATTTTTCAACTTTTTAATACTCTTAGGGGCACTCCCCAGAATTTTCTCAGAATTATCTTTAGGCATGGTAGCCCCAACTGGATCCAGAGAAACACACTAAATTCTTCCAGTCTAACATGAACCAAGGGGTACTCAATCTGACTCCTAATATGTAAACTTGAGGAGGTCAGTTCTTTTTCTGTTTTTTCTCATTTCTTCTCTGAATATGTTTCATATTACATATACACATTAATTTTTATTTAAGTTTTGGGGCTAGTTTCTATCACTCTTTTGAATTAAATTTGTTTTCTTGCCCTTTGAAGAAACAGTATCATGGAGAAAGGACTCAGATTTGGGTTATCTGATGAACCTAGGTTCAAATTCCAGCTTTGTCTTTTTCTATCTATAATTCAGAGCCCCTGTATACTTTAGGTCTAGCTGAGATAAAATTTATAAAACAGTTAGTATAGTGCTTAGCACATACTAGGGGTTAAAGAAGAATAATTTCTCTGGTTAATAATAATTATTATTATTGAGAATGCCTGCAAGTTCATTCCTCTAGCATCCAAAATTGGATTTGTCTATCAGCACTTTAAGGTGGTCTCACACACCCATTCCCAGCATGGACCCTTCAGTTCTAATCCCAGTTACGACCCAAGCTCTTCTGATGAAAAAGACCAGACGACTACTCTGTTCTAGTTTCTTTTGGCTTTTGGGTCTCAATTTAGCCTCCCAGTTTTGGCTTTTTTTGCTTTTGACACTCTTTACTTGTGTCTGACCGTAAATTTCTCTGCTTTGAGCCTTCAACATTTTCTGGGAATTTAGGTTCCCATTCATCCTTTTGCTCTGTCCCTAGAAGACAAAACACTTGTATATGTTATCCCAAATTCTGAAGAAGAATTCAGACAGTAATACCACATGAAAGTTTCGAGATAATGCACTTCATTATCAGCACATTATTTAATAGTATGAATTTAACTATGATTCAAATTCCAGTTTTGTTATTTATTACCTGTAAGACTGTGGAGAGGGTGTCTGTTCTTAAACTCAGTCTGCATATCAGCATAGTGGAAATAAAAATGCTTACTTTGTTGTAATCATTAAACGGGACTCACAATATGAAAACAGCTTCCTAAGTTTCCTCAAAGTCATCATTTTTGCCTCTCCTTCCCCCTGGGGTGGGATCGGTGCATGAGGAACAAGAACAAATATACCCCGAATTCTCTATTTCTGGGAAAACTAAAAAAACGGTTATTATTCATATACTCCAAATCATGTGCAGAAGTATCCAAAAGCTGATGAGATCATGCAGAAGCTACTTGGTGAAGGTAACAAAAAGCATGGTAAATAAGAGTACTTTGCAATAGATAAGCTCAAAAGTACCAGCCAAAATATACTTCCTAAAGATGCGGAATTCATTCTGAAGCACAAAATCTATATCCTTTGTTCGAAACAACAAATGTGGGAACAGGTTTAAACTGGCTGCTGGCAGAAGTCCTCCTAGACGGTTTGTTCGGAGAAGCAGAGGAGGCAGGGCTACATAAAGAATAACACAGGACATCTGCTTCCCAAAGGATGTAGAAAATCACAATAGACCATTGTTTGCACCTTAACAAGCACAACAAGCTGGAGAAGCTACAAAATCAGAGTTTTGAACTCTTTTCAGGAAGCTGATGGCATAAAGACACCTAAAGAAAGTACATTCCAGAAAACCATGAACCTTTTTATAAAAGAGAAGAGACCCACAGCTGTTCTCATTTCTGGTGAAGTGGAGGACTCTTCCACAGATATAAGAAAGAAGAAACCAGTCAAACTTCTAACAAACTTTTAAGGGTTGCATCAGGGTTGGTACAATATGTTTAGGATCTCAAGGAATCTGAGCCACAGAGTGAGGTATAAGATCTACCAAACAATGCTTTTTCCTCTAGGTCAGCACTGCGTGCTCAGAGCATGATATAAAAGAGTTGAGAGGGATGCCCCTGGGTTATGCAAGAACTCTCCCAGTTTTAAGGGAGCAAGCAGAATTAACAGAAGTTCATTCTAAATGCTGTGAGATCTTGGCTATTATAGGCTAGGGGTGGGACAGAAGAGCTGATGGAAACCTGAGGCATTCCAGCACTTTTGCCACCAAAAATTGGTATGGGAGAGGGGCACAGGTAGGCTGAGACAAAATATTCTGAAGCACTCAGGATCTTCAAAGAGTATAAGGCAACTACCCTTCTAAGGCTCAGTCTATGCAGCAGGGCAGAGAAATCTCCCAAGGTACAGAAAGCCAAGGGCACAACTAGAAAACAAAAAGAACTTTCCAGAGATCCAAAAAGGTAGCAGTGGGACTGTAATGCACAGGAAGATCTCCCACAAATGAAAGGGCAGGTGGCTCAGCTAACAAGCAGAAAGAGATCTCGGAATGCCACCAGTGTTTGGAGCTTGAACCCTACTAAAAAAAAAACCAAAACTCCAGCCTAAAAACATTTAAAGGCCTACAAACAGCCCAATCGAAAATCAGATTGACTTAGCCACTCCACCTCAGAATCCTGAAAGGGAAACAGTGTTTTGACTTACTTGGTTTTGAATAAAATTTTACTTACTTCACTCTCTACTGTACTCATATAAAATTTTTGGCGTATAATACAAAATTTCAAGATACATGAAACAGCAAAGAAAATTACATCTTTAAAGTACAGAAAGTGGAGTGGAAACCTGTCAAACTAAGATTCAATATCCAGTGAATGTATCATTAAAAAATGAGGTGAAATAAAGAAAATTTTCAGGCAAATAAAAATTGAGAATTTCTAGCAGAACTAGAAATGTTTAAATAAGTTTTAGCCTTAGTAGAAATGCTAAGACAAGTGTTTTAGACTGAAGAGAAATGATACCCAATGGAAACTGAGATTTTCATGAAGGAAAAAAGAGTATAAATATTTGAGTAGAAGCTGCCAGTCACGAGGGCTCTAGGCACCCACCCCTCAGAGATACCAGCTCCATTTCTAGCTAAAGTACCCTGTGAGGGGCCCAAAGCCACTCTCACCACCTGCCCTTTGGCGCTCTGGGCCCACCCTGGCTGAGGTACCCAGCGTACGACCCCGTGCTTGTGTAAGGGAACAGCATATCTTAAGGAGGTGCTGACTGGCTGCTCTGAGCTCCAGAGGAGGGAACTCCCTGCTTCCTCCTCCACCCCAGCCTGCTGGTGGCACTCCAGATCCAGCGCCCAGCTGTGCAGCTGATCCCCAGTGCCTCGCACACCACCTCAGCCCGTCATAGTGGATTGCCCAGGGACCCGGACAAGCGAAGAGAAAGGATCTGTGAAAGAGGAACTGCCCACCTCGCCATTTTCCAGGCAGAGATTTGCATTGCCCTGTCCACCTATGAGCAGCCTCCACCTCGGCTCCTAAGGGACCAAACCTACATCCCACTGTACAGACAGATTGTAAGGCAGTGGGAAATAGGTTCCAGTGTGCCCATACACCTGTTGGTGGATGCTGGAATCAGCAGACAGAATCTGAATCATAGCTTCCCTCTCAATTAAACCTCAAAACTGCAAAAAGTACAGCCCGAAGCCCACACTCCAGCCTCAAAAGTGAATAAAGCCAGAGGACCCTCATAAGAAAGAACAGGAGATTGCACATGTGAGGCAAAAGCAACCCCACCTTCACTGAAAAACAGAATTAAAGAAGGGGAGGGAAAGAGGGAGAGAAAGAAAAATCTACAAATGAAGAAAAACCAAAAGAAGAATATGGGTCTCTCCCAGACCCCTGGGAGGGCAGACACTAAGAAAACTGACTTTGGAATGCAAACAATGAAGAGCCCCCAGAATGAATGGTCTCAAACTACAAACCTAGATATCAAGACATTAATGGAGAGATTAAAAAGAATTGAGGAGAGACAAGAAGAAACTAGGAAAGAGTTGATAACTGAGATAACAGTAATAAAGAATACTGTGAATGAAATAAATAACAAACTGATAAGCATGGAAAGCAGAATTAGCCAAGCAGAAGAAAGAATCTCAGAGCTTGAGGACCAAAACATAGAACTAACCCAAACTGTTAAAAACACAGAAAACAAGCTTAAAAAGACAGAACAAAACCTTCAAGAGATGACTGATTACTTCAAGAGAAAGAACCTAAGAGTAATTGGCCTTCCTGAAACAGAAAGAGAAACAGAAACCACCTTGGAACAAACATTCCATGAGATTATTGAAGAAAACTTCCCTCATCTTATCAGTGATACAAAAATTCAACCACAAGAGATTCAGAGAACCCCTGCAACACAACAAATAAGAAGACCAACTCCCAGACACATAATAATTCGCCTAAACAAAGTAGGTATAAAAGAAAAAATCCTAAAGGGAGCAAGAGAAAAAGGCCAGATCACCTACCATGGAAGACCAATTAGAATAGCAGCAGATTTATCTACAGAAACTCTGCAGGCTAGGAGAGCTTGCTTGCAGCCCTATCTTTAAAGTCCTAAAAGATAAACAATTTCAACCAAGAATAACCTACCCAGCCAAGCTAAGCTTCATCAGCGAGGGAGAATTAAAATCTTTCCCAGATATCCAATCCCTAAGAAC
>CAUYQG010014198.1:0-41338 GCA_963574415.1 Tarsius wallacei | reverse complement strand
TAGTATTCCATTGTGTATATGTACCACATTTTTTTAATCCAGTCCTCTTTTGATGGACAGCATGGTTGCTTCCAGGTTCTTGCTATTGTAAACAATGCTGCGATAAACATACGTGTGCAGGTATCTTTTTTATAGAGTGATTTGAGTTCTTCAGGGTATATTCCCAGTAGGGGGATCGGGGGGTCATATGGGAGGTTGGTATTTAGAGCTTTTAGGAATCGCCACACTGCTTTCCACAGAGGTTGCACTAGTTTACACTCCCACCAACAATGTAGAAGTGTTCCCTTTTCACCACACCCTCTCCAGCAACTGTTATTTTTTGAGTTATTGATAATTGCCATTCTGACTGGAGTTAGGTGGTATCTCAGAGTGGTTTTGATTTGCATCTCCCTGATGATTAGTGAGGTTGAACAAAAAAAATTAAAAGCTAAAAAAAAAGTAGAAAAGATTCTAAATGAAATAAACTTTCTTAACTCTATTAATACTCTGACATGGAAGGAGGAATAAGATATTTGATAAAGATGTATACAGAAGAAAGATCATATGAAGGCACAGAGAGAAGATGGCCATTACCTGCCAAAGAAGGCATCAGAGACATCAAAGCTACTGATGCCTTGATTGTATCCATCCATACTGTGAGAAAATAAGTTTCTTATGTTTAGGCCACCTAGTCTGGGGTACTTTGTGCAAAAAGTTTAACTAACACACAAGTTATATTTTTTAAATCATTAACTTCTAGCATATTTATCTATGTATATTTAAAGTGGTAGGCAATACAGAACTTGGTAGGTGATATTCGGTAGACAATATAGTTGGGTTTTCCTTTTTTATTCAGTCTGACAATCTCTGCCTTTTGGTGGATGTTTAGTCTATTTATATTTATGTGAATTTTCATATGGATAAGTTTAAGTTCATAATCTGGCCACTTGTATATTAGTCCCATTTTTTACTTGTTTTTTTTTCTACCTTTTTTAAATTGATAAATATAATTTTATCTCATCTTCTTGTTTGCTTATTGAATACTTTAGTTGTTGCTTTAGAGTTTATAGTACATACCTTTACCATATCACTGCCTAGGTTCAAGGGATATTTTATCACTTCACATATAGTATAAGAACTTTCTAAGAGTAAGCTTATAAGAGTAAGACCATAGTATTCTACTTTGAGTCTCCCAAATTCATGTTCATCTCACATGCAAAAAACATTTATTCTATCCTAGTAGCCCCAAATATCTTAAGTTGTGCCATAATCAACACAAAAGTCTAAAGTTCAGAGTCTAATCTAAATATTATCTAAATCAGGTATGAGTGTGATTCAAGAATTATTCATTCTGAGGCACATTTTTCTTCAACAATGAACTGTGAAATTCGACAGGTTATGTACTTTCAAAATATAATGGTTGAACAGACACAGGACAGATATTCTCATTCCAAAAGGGAAGAAATCCTGCAGAGTTAATATCATTAAATATTAAGGATTTTATATATATATATATTAATGTCTTCTGTAATCTGATATTCAGCATCTTGAAAACCATTATTTTATCTATTTTGCCTAGTTTGTTGTTGTTGTTTGTCAAGAAGGGTAAATATAGTCCCTGTTATTTCATCTTAGTCAGAAGAGGAAGTGTTGAATTACTCCTTTGGATTAATCTCTCAGTTAGCTGGCGGAGATACTCTTTTTTTTATTTGCAAGGAGAGATATACAATTTATTTTATGAGCCCTTGATTACATGAGCATATGTCTGAAAGCTGCCTTGATTCATAAAAAAGAATTACTTGACTGGGCAAAAATGCTTGGATCACATTTTTTGGCACTAAACATTTCTTTGAATATTATTATGTTACTTTTGTTAGGAAGTATTTCAAGGAAAATTCTGAGTCTAATTTTTAGTAATTTTTTAGATATAGCCTCTACATTTTTATTTTGTTAATTACCCCCATCTGCACATATCCCATTTTAATCAGCAACCAATTCCAATTTTCTTAATTTTTCTTTTGAAATAAACTATCTTTATCTCTAAGTAACTTACCAATATGCATAATACATTAGGTTGAGAGATTACTTATTTACAATAAAAGAAGTTGAAATAATTCATCCTCACTCTAAACAAAACACATGTAATTTTCATCTTATCTTCCCAATATTGTAATATTCTAATTTTACTATTTCAATATTAAGGGCTTATTGTGACTTTATAACTTTCTTTACAACTGAGCCATGTAAAGTACTATAGTTAATTTTTTCTTTTGATTTTTTTTTCTTGGTCTTTTTAGAATGCAAGTTTTCTTTTTTTGGTCATATGCTTGTTTATGTTTTAAAATATGCATTTATCACTAATTTGTCCTTAACCTCTCCCTAAGTTGTGTAAATATTTACCTAGCATATTAAAAAATATCGGAGACTCTATCATTTTTAACTGCTCAAACTACTTACAAACATTCCTGGTACCTTCTGATATGTTCCAATCTGACTGGTGTGTTTTTTACATATGCTACATGATTATAACTCTGGAGGTCTCCTTTGCTAAACATTCTTACCCTCCCTACAGCCTATATCATTATTTACTTATTTACTTATTTAGGTTTCTTTCTTGATTTTTGTGGAGCACATTTTCCAGTGACTTTCTAACAGTACATTGGAAGTAAAAATTTAGGATCTTGCATTGATCATGTTATCTATATTCAGCCACTATTGATAATTTGTTTAGATCAAGAATTCTAGGTTGAAAATTAATTGTTTTACTAAGCTAGAGGCAGGGTTGCTATTGGGAGTCTAATAGCGTCATTCTCTTAATCTTTTGCATAAAACTTATTTATTCATTTTTCTCTTTAAAGCTTTTTTTTTTTTTTTTTGAGTCAGAGTCTTACCTTGTGGCCCAGGCTGGAGTGCAGTGGCACACTCAAGGCCACTGCAGCCTCAACCTGCTGGGCTCAGGTGATCCTTCCGCCTCAGCCTTCCAAATAGCTGGAATTACAGGCATGTTGCCACCATGTCCACCGAGCTAATTTTTTCATTTGTTGTAGAGATGAGGTCTCTCCAAGTTGCCCAGGCTGGTCTTGAACCCATAAGCTTAGGCAATCCTCTTACCTTGGCCTCCCAAAATGTTGGTGTTATAGACATGAGCCACGGTGTCCAGCCTCTTTAAAGCTTTTTGGACCAGCTCTTTGCTGTAAAGCTTTAAAATATGAAAATGTAACTATCATGAGTTTATTTTCACTGCTAGTTTTGGGCAATCATTTAATGAATCTTTCTGGCCACAAAGTCATGATTTTCTATTTTGAGGCATTTTAAAAATTGCTTCCTTGATAATTTCCTCTCCTCTTTTATTATTCTCTCTTTTGGAAATTTCTTCTTATCTTAGACCTCCTGAGTTGATCTGCTAATTTTCTTGTCTTTTCTCTTTTAATTCTCATCTTTATGTCTTTCCCCTCTTATGTTTACAAAATTTCTTCAGGCTTATAATCCAATCAATCAAAGTTTTTTTATTCCTGCTCTATTTTTTTTGTTTCTTATGTATTCATATATTTTATATTTTATGCTCTTTTAAAATATAATAATTTTACAAATTGATATAATATCCCTTTTCATCTCTCTGAAAATAGTAATAAGAGTTTTTTATTATTTAAGGAGTAGGTAATTTTGTTTCATAATTTGTTTTTTTCTAACTTTATTTTCTAGTCTTTGTCTTTTATTTCAGAATCTTTTCCTGTATATATAAATGAAATTTCTGTGTACTCAGATGGGGTATACAAATGCTTGCCTTGGTGCAGTGATCTGGTCAGGCTAATTCATTGGGAAATTCCCAATATTTTATTTTAAATGGTATCTCTTCATTCGGTCACATTTTTCAGAGAACATTTTAGTATTCTGTATGAGACGATATAAGCCTCATTGTGTTCACTCTGGAAGTAAAAAGAAGATAGCACTGGGTAGCAGATTTCTGAGTAAAGATTTAAAACCTTTTTTTTTTTTCTGTATGGTTCCATTACCTTTACCTTTGCTGGATATCTGCCAGTGCAGAAGGCTTCTAGTTTGGTCTCTTTAGAGAATATATCTTCTGCCTTCTTCCTGATGGAAAAAGATAATCATGAAACTGCACACATTGGTTGAGGAGATCTGGGGTCTCAACATTTTTAAAAACAAATTTTCAAATAATCTTGTGTTTCAGACTTCCATAAATATCTGATGTCATCTATACCATCTCACTGACATTTTTGGAACAAGTTTTTCAGGATAATAAGTTACCTCTTGTGTTTTTTTGCATTCTAATTTCTGAAATTCTGTTGGTCTTTATCATCTCTCCTATTCTTTGACTTTCCACATCAATGATTTAAAAAAAATATTTGGCTCATTTTCCTGAGGTTTGGAGAAGAATTAGAGGTAAATCAGTTCAATCCTTCATTTCTAATGAACTTCCTTCTCCAAGTTTTCTTGGTTTGCAACTTAAAATTTTCTTCAAAATATGTCTAAAGTTGATTTAGTTGTCAAATGTTTTACCTGAAATATATAGTGGGCGTTTTCAAACTCAATCTCAGAGTATTTTCAGGTCAGAGATTTAAAACAAATATTCTACTGTATACTTTCGTGGTACATAATAATTCTTGGGACAGTTTGTGTGATTCATGACTTCTAGAAATCCTCTTATTCCTTACTTATAGGGGTAAAGCTTATGAGAATTAGTGTATTTACATCTATCATACTTTCTTCTTGCTCCTTTCTTGAAGTTTTAATCTTTACACAGATGGAATGATATGGAGATAAGAGGTCTGAGAACAATAGTCTGATCACTTCATAAATTATCCCCCTCATAATAGAGAAAGAAATAGCTGATTAGCTTTCTATATAAAGCCACCAAGTACATTTTGAGGAAATAAATATTCCCACTTTTTTTTTAATTGGAAAATATAGTTTATTTATAAAGTAAATTAGAGAAAGAGTGAAGAAGCCTGTCCCAAAGGTAGGGGAGTGGGCCAACACTTTGGAAAATATGGCCCAGTCAGTGCTTAAAGAGCCACTTGGCCACACCAGAGTTTAGCAAAGCAATGGTCAAAATATTCCCACTTTCTTTTATGTTATTAATGATATTTAATTTTATAAGCATGAGATGAACCCCTTTTTTTCTCAGTAGCTTCTTAGAGTTAGTTAAATATCCTTTCAAATTTGGAAAATATTTTGCCATCTCAGTTTTGATAGTGGATGTTTTTATTTAGGTAATTATTTGTTTATGTTGTATGAAAGTATTTATTCTTTTATTCCTGAGTCCTCATATGTAATTTACAATGTGCATAGACATTTGTGTGAAGCTAACTAACCCTTCTTAAAAAATATTTTGAGTTGTTAATGTGTTCTTATTTCATCTTTGGTCATAATATTTGTATCAAAGTACAATAAAATATGCATATAATAATAAATATATCAAATGCATACATTTAATAATATATTTATAATAATATATACTTCAAATAATATTAATATATCAAAGTATAATTATATGTCCTGTAGTTATCCATTTTTTTCTGTAATTACTTAATATCTTCAATTGCATAATATTCTCACACTTAAGACTAAATGATACCATTAAAAAATTGTTCTTATGTATCAAGACCAAAATATTTCATACTTTATTATTTGAGCACGAGAGAAATGAAATTCACTCCTAGGGTAATTTGAGAGGTATTTGAACTTTGTGTTATTACCTTCTGCTGTTGGGTTTTTGATGTATGCAAGGAAAGCCTTGCAGAGATTAATGAAGGATGATGACTCACAGCTATTTTTGAAATAAATCATTTTGCTTATGTACATTCAACAAAACCACATCAATCAGCAAACAGAAGTAGGGAGTCAGCCTTTTCTTGTGTTAAATGTCTGTATTACAGTGTCATTTGATGAAATGACAATTCACATGGAACTGGGCAAAAAAGCTCTTAGTTGCATAATCACCAAGGTAAGAGCTAAATTTGGCAGATTTCCTCTGTTCCTTTTAGGTGAATATTAGAATGACATCATAATATTCATTTTGATTTTAGAAAAAACATTGGTTATGGTGAGCAATTAGCAGGCAGATAGAACACAACCAACAGGTGTTGATAAAGTTTCTAAAAGTGTCGATTTATGAATATATCTTTATTTTAAGATTTGATTTGTGTTGTTTTCTCCATTAAAAATGCAAATGCCTTATCTTTTAAAATCTTTGGTAATCAAAATGTCACTTTTGCTGAAAGGGGAGGAAGAAACATGGCTATAAAATGTGAAACAGATTGCCTTATTTTCAGCTGGTTGTGGCCTTGATACAAAATTATGACCAGTTATCTGGAATTTTCAGGTTATGTCTTGAGATGGAAAGGTCACCATCTTCATTTCTTGCTCCTTTCCAATTACTAAAATGGAGGCTGGTTGGAGCTTAAACTGACACTTGGACCAGGAAGTAGAAGATGTGTTTTGAGGGTCATAGAGAATAAAGTGAGAAGGATTCATTCAGTTGTAGGCCGCTTATCTTTGGATTTAATGTACATAGGAGAGAAACATATTATTTATTTTTTTATTTTTTTATTTTTTTTGCCATTGCATCAAAACTCATTCCTGATTAATGCAATAGTTTTCATCCTTTCTAAAAAAAAAAAAAAAAAATTATCTGCTTCTGTATAACTAAAGTCCAGGTAGATTAGTTGTTCATGTTTCTTTAGTAAGCATTATGCCTTTTCAGGTTTGGCCTTTTGTTTAATATATTTTTTGCTGCACAATGCAAGATGTTCCTTAGGCCATACATTTGGAATTCTCTTCAAGCATATTTTGGCTTCCTTAGGTCACCCTAGGATGTTCCCTTTCTCAATTGCTTTATTGTCATTTTATGGAATTTACAATAAACATATTGGATAATGAGAATTTTGAAGGCTACAACCAGTTCATTGCAACAAACATATATTGGGCACCTATTGCATGCCAGGCATTACTCTAGGAATGACTGAAGTAGGAATGATAATAGAGACAATACCTATTCCCACAAAGATTTCATAATTTAATGAAGGAAAGGTATATATACAAGTAGTTTGAAAATAAGAACACAGCATAATGAAAATACATTACATAATTGCAAGCGAGGAAGCGATTAATTCTTGAGGGGATGAGATGGTAAGGAAACTCTAAATGATTTCTCCAAGGAGAAAACATTTAGGCTGGCCACAAAGAATAAATATTCATTTATTTAGGAGGCAATGGCTGAGGAAATTTGAGATCTCTGATCCAACTGGAGCAGGATATTGACCTTATGATGAAGAGTTGGAAACAATATTTGCTACTCTTCAAAAGAGGCACTGTTAATGAATGCAAGCATGGAACAACAGGACAATTGTTTATCTATGTGACATTGATATGATTTTTTTCCAAAAAAGAGAAAAGCTCTGAGGAAATCTGATAAATAGATTTAAAAGAAGGCAATTGATTTGGATAGACCAAAGAGAATGGATCTAACACATTGTTCAATAGAGCAACAAATGAAATCCAGGTGATGGAAGTGGATCACTTTGTAAGAGATAGTGAATGATACAGAAGCAAGAAGAAAGATTGCTTTGACTATCCTCTACTTTCTTGGTAAAGTTGGACACATATTTGGTTTCTAGAAAAAAGTTGCTATTTGACTGTGAACTTGAAAATTAAAATATGTAGAACAGCAGAGTTTGGAGACTAGGAAAGAGATGGAAAGTAATGGAGAGAGAAAGAGGTGACGTGTGTGTGTGTGTGTGTGTGTGTGTGTGTGTGTGTGTGTGTTTGTGTGTGTTTAGTTAAAGTGAAGGACCAAAATATTTATGCCCAGATTAGGAAAGAGTCTAAATGATGACCAATGGACTGAAGATATAAGTAGATGTTAAGAAATTAGAGATTTTCTACGAGCAGATGTGGTAGGATTATTACACTTCTTTGCTCAGAGAAACCTCACATACTGTACAAAGCACAATGCCCATAGTACATAACACACTGCCTTCTACTGAGTCCTTATTAATATTTATTGTATTAAAACATTGAGTCCTACATTTGATTATCTTCTTATATTCTTATATTTTTATTTAAACTTCATGAGTTTTTAGGGAAGAAAAAAATTGTGTAGGGAAGGAAATAGTTAAGAAGTTACTCTGGAGAAGAGCTATGGGATATGTTAACACAGGCAGTTTTCTCTCAATTTGTAGGTGTTCTAGAAGACCTCATGCGCTAAATTTACTCATAGTAGCCCTCACTGTAGCTTTCTAACGGGGTTGGCTATGTCTCCGTTTTAGTTATTTTTAAATAAGTGTGCATAATATACATTTAAAAAATTTTGTGAACAAAAATGAGCTACATGAAGGGAAACAGATATGGAGAAGCATGTAGACTAAGTTCAGCATTAGAGAAACAGCCCCAAGGCCCAAATATTTGTCACAGTATGTGAGATTTCTCTGAGACCACAGTATTGCTTCTTATTAGAAAAGATATAGCATTTATAGAAAGTGTCATCTAAAGGACTCTATAGCTCAGAGGGGGTAAAAAAGCAATATTCTGGTAGGCTATCTTTTGAAACCTTCCACGTCATCTAATAATGGCTTGGATAGGTTTGAAGAACTATATGTCAAGTATTCTGAAAACAAGGAATATAAGTTTGGTGAACTCTTTCAGTCATTTGAATCTTAAATCAATGAGTCACAGTTCTGAAAACAGCTTGTCTGATTCATTTAAGCTTGTGGTTACTAGGGATAACATTCCCAAGTCTGTTGTTTTATCTGTAGTCAATGTGGAAGATTAATATAGACTACTATTTTCTCCTTTCTAGAAAATGTAACAAACCAATATGTGATTTTAAGCAAAAAAAGAAAATGGGGGGCTTATGTTTTCTTTCTGTTTATAAGACAAAAATTAAGTTATTTCCAAATAGAGCATAGCTTGTGACCATATCTGAGCTCAAGACCAGAGAATGGAAAGTTTTTGTCTGAGTCACAAATGCTTGAACAGTTTTTAGTGAATGTTTAGAAGATGTAATTTAACCTTAAATCTACAAAGGTTGGGTTGGACAGGAAACTTTCCTTTTCAATTTTAAAAATTATTTTCTTATATGTTGATGGTGTTAATTTATTTGAGAAATTCTCTCTGCTAAATTCTTTCTAGCTAAAAAGTAGAAAATTATATTTACCTAACAATGTTGCATAGTAAACAGGCCATCTCCTCCTTTCCTGTCTTACCCTGCCCCTCATTTTCTTCATATTTCTTTAATATTTTTGAAATGATCTTATTCATGATATAGATTCCTTGTCTGGGGAAATCCTAACTATACCAGTCAAGCTTCATGTAACAGTAATGTTAGACATCAATCATAAAATAGGCTGTATTCAGTATTTTTATATGTCTTGCATTACAACAATCAAACTAATTTATTTGAAATTATTCAGGTTGTTTTTAAAATTCAGGCTGGAGGTGAAAGTCTGTTTGTAAGAGATTTTCATTAGATTTACAGGTTAACTGCTGACACTGAGAATACTGAGATAATATTTCTTAGTCCATAACCTTGTTTGGTCAAGCTGAACACCAGAAGACAATCTTAGAGTAGAAAATAAATAGTTAGAATTTTGTTTTATTTAAGAGGATTATAGATATATTTAGAATGCCCTTTTAACAAAACAGGTCAATTATTAATGTCTCAGCTCACTTAATTCACCATATTTTTAATCAGAATGAATTCATTTAGCATTCATATGAATACAATAAATAACATCACTAACATTGGTCTTAACTTTGGTTCCTTTCTTCTTTTTTTCTTGTTTTAAGCCTACATCTGAGAACTAAAAGAGTGAGATTATTGTCTTATTTCAATTGAGTTAAGAATGATGAGGCTATAGTAATTGAAACCCCAGGTTAGTATCTCACATAAGAAAAATAAGAATATGTGACTCTAATACTAGGAAGAAAACAAAGCCCAGGTAGTATATGTATGTATGGTTGGGTTTTTTCAAATACAAGTTATTAATAAATTTATAACCATATTTCTTCATCTGTATCTGTTTTCATAGGACTGGGAAAAACTTTAAAAGGTTATTCGATTCATTGCTATGAAGAGCATGAGCACAGCTAGAATTTCACATATTTCCCTTGGAAAAGAGTCCAGGGGCTCCAGAATGAGATTTCATGAATTTGAATCTCAGTTCTGTCACTCATTAGTTGTGAGTCTGAATATTTTAAAAATATTTCTGAACCTGTCTTATCATCTGTGCAAGGGGCATAATTATAAGAAAGTTGTGAAGATTATGAAAAATAGTCCATTTAAATTGCCTGACCTCTAAAGTTCACTCAGTAAGTAATTACTACTGTTGTCCTTGAATGGTAATGTTCCTAAAGCAGATTTTCCCTAACACTGCTCCTATATCCTCAAGCTAAAGTCTTTTGTGAAGCCTAATTTAAATCATGTCTACACAGTATAAGTCAATATCCTTCACATGTCAAAATTAAAGCACATACACAAAATGCTTCAGTATATGTTTACTGTCTTATCTTTTTCTATAAAAGTTATCACTAAGTTTACAATGTAGTTTTTACTACTTCCTCACAAAACTTGCAATTTCAATTTGTTACAAAGGGAACCAGTATTTTGACCCTAAGCAGTAGTAGTGTTGAAAGAAGTGTAGGGCTTTATTCCCATATTTAACAGGCTAGATTGTTTGGAAGAAAACGTCCATCAAAACAACTAAAAACGTTAGACAGAATATTTTAAAATATATTTTTTAAAGCACTGAGACAACATCAGAAATTACCAGGTAACAATTCAAAATATAGCAGGAACTAAGAGAACTAAGTAGACCGTGAGAGATTTGCTGAATCTAATAAAACTAACTTTATCTTTTGATTGTATTTTAGGTCAAAGACTACAAGGATCAAAGCTTAGGGCCAAGCAAAGTCTAACAGGCAACACTACACCCCTGAAACTGAAGTTCTAAAAGACTATACTCTCAGGTCAAAGACGAAACAAGATAAACTTGCCTCCCCTTACAGAGAAGTTAAAAAAATACATATCAAAACGTTTAACTATAAACCTTGTGTTTTACAAAAGTAGTCAAAGTTAGCATTATCTTACTGTACTCAAAACTTTTAAACTAGGAATGCAGTTTAAATTATCTCAGAAGCATGGGATCTAGATCTTTGGTTAAAAACAACATAAATAATCTCTAGAGAAATAAAATTCATCTTTGGCATCAAGGAATTTGCATGACTAAATTATTGAGAGAAATGATAATATGACAGGAAAAATAAGCACACATGACAAACAGGTACAATGATTTAGAAATAAGCAAACACAACAGACACCAGAATCAGACTCATGCATCTTCAAATTATAAAATAATGAGACAGATTATAAGCTAACAATAGTTACTAAATTTAAAGAGAAAAATATCAAGTTAGAAAACATTTATATAAAAATAAACTTTAACATATGACCCAAACACAGTAATTGAACTTAAGCATCCAATGTACACATTTAATGGCAGATTGGACACAGCCAAAGATAGAATTAGTAAATTGGATTATAAATCAGAAGAAATTACTTCATAAAAAATACAGAGAAGTAAAGATTTAAAAAAATAGAAGAAAGGATAAGAAACATGGAGGGTAAGATGAAGAAGTGTAATTAATAATGCAGAAAGAGAGGGCATTTTTGCCATTAAAATATTGGTTATAGGCAAAAGATAATATTTAATTACATTGTGTCTGAAAATGTCCGAGAATTGATGAAAGTCCTTGATACATAGATATAAAATTTCATAGGATCCTAAGCATGAGAAATATATGAAGAAATCTACACCTAGACATATTTTTGTAAACCTACAAGAACAAAACAGATGTGAAGGTAAGAATGAAAACACAGATTAACTTTAAAGAAGCAGGGTCTGAATCCTCAACAGTGAAAGCTAAAAGGCAGGAAAAAACTTTATTCAAGGTTCTGAGGAGTAATAGTTATCAATGTATTCTTCTATACCCAGCAAACATCTTTTAGAATGATGGTAAAATAAATAAATTATCACCTAATTCCTTCCACAAGGAAAACACCCTAAACAGTTGTTTTCTTGTCTACTTAATGGTTTTCTACAATTGTGACAGGTGTTATGGTTTGAATGTGACCTCCAAAGCATATGTTGGAAAATTAATCTCCAAATGCAACCCTGTTTTGAGGTGGTACCTTTGAGAGATGATTAGGTCATTAGGCTTTGCCCTTAAGGTGAATTAATATTGTTATTACAAGAGCGGGTTTGTTATCAAAGGGAGTTCAGTCCCCTCTTGCTCTCTCATTCTTGCTCTTGATTGCCTATCATCTCCCACTATCAGATGATGAAGCAAGAAGGCCCTTATAAGATGCCTCTGTCATGCTCTTAGACTTTCCAGAATACATAACTATGAGCCAAAAATGTTCTATTCTTTATAAATTATCCTGTCTTAGATATTCTGTACCTTTAGGAGCACAGAATAGGCAAATAAATAGTATATTTGTATTTAAAACATATATTTTAAGTTCACCTGATTTAAATTCTGATATTACTAAAAATTTTAGAAGTCTTTCGTTTACCATATAAATTAGTAGGTGTATAATCACGATAGTTATATACTGAGTTAGTTAATATTGCTCCTAAGGAAAGTAAGATTGTACAGCAGAATCCAAAAATTATGTTACTTTTCCTGACGCCTCTGTATCCCCATAGAATATTTCTCTGGCTTTTCTGTTTGATTTAATAAGCTATCTCAGGAGTGATGACAATGGAATAAAGGTCACATACTCATCCCCCGTGTAGCCAGTAAGCTTAGTGCTTTTTCATGACCATAGACCATCACTCAATAACATCCAAAACTTATTCCCAGACAACTAGGAGTGAAAGTATAAACAGGTCAGGATGAACATGCAACCTAACCACCATAGAAAAATCTGCTTAAGGAACTTAAAGTGCTTATGGTAAAAAAGCATTCATAATTCATTAGGTCAAGGGACTAAAAAAAAAACAGCATCACAGTATAAGTTAGAAGACTGAGCTTGCTTTTTTTTTTTTTTTTTTGACTAAGAGTCTCACTCTGTTGCCCAGGCTGGAGTGCAGTGACATGCTTATGGCCACTGCAGTCTCAACCTCCTGGGCTCAGGTGATTCTTCTGCTTCGCGTTCTAAGTAGCTGGGACCACAGGAGCATGCCACATGCCCAGCTAATTTCTTGATTTATTTTAGAGATGAAGTCTGGCCAAGTTGCCCAGGATGGTCTCAAACCCCTGGACTAAGGCAATCCCCTTGCCTCCACCTCCCAGAGTGCTGGGATTACGGGTGTAAGCTATGGTGCTTGGCAGAAGACTGAGCTCTTTCTAATGTTAGGCCCAGTTAATTTTATACACACTTTTCTTCAAATTTCCGGTTCAAAATTCAAAATTGATGATTATAAATAGAAACTCCTCCATAGGACCCTCAGATTCTTTCAGATGGGAATTTTCAATACTATACAAAGTATTAGATGCAACTTGCAGAGTTTGAAAGTGAATCAAATACAGTAATGAGGAAAGGGGGGGAAATCTATGTATTTCAGAGATTTCCTCTGAGACATGTAAAATATGCATTAGAAGTGAGCAA
Organism: Tarsius wallacei; assembly: GCA_963574415.1. Lineage (NCBI taxonomy): Eukaryota > Metazoa > Chordata > Mammalia > Primates > Tarsiidae > Tarsius > Tarsius wallacei. Next base: position 27,726 of record CAUYQG010014198.1, on the reverse strand, counting down.
TTTAAGCACCATGAATTTTATTACTAGCCCAAAAGTTACCCTGAGTCTTATATTTTAGCTGATTTACATTTCTGTTGTCTTCAGGGGACAATAATGAGTTCAGTCTTGCTTATATCTGGGTCCAGTTTGTAAAGGACATGCAGGAAAAGTGCTTAGTTAAAGTAATATAAGCAGAACACTAAATTATTATTCTATAATTTGCTCCCTACTTCTTAAGAGAAATAGTTGGCAGAAATTAATATTTTTATAAAGTTTGCAGAAATGAAATTTTCCTGTTAAACTTTTAAAAATCTTCAGTTCTGGTTTAGTCTCCTTCTTTTTTTATCATACATACCTTTTTATCCCATCTTTTACTTTCCCATGTAACCAAAAAGCACCTATTGGTAACCTGCATCTATTTGTTTTTATTTTATCTATATCTACATTTATACCTATTCTATCTATCTATCATCTATCGATCTATCTGTCACCTCTCTATATCTATCTGTCTATCTATCACCTCTCTATATCTGTCTATATCTATCTATCTATCTTCTTTAAGATTGTGCCTTTATAATACCATTATTTTAAAAAAGAATATCTCAGATATTCAAACATGCTCATTGGCATTATATAGTAAAAACTTTAAATTAGTACCTTGATAGATCATATTTTTTTTCACTTATTTCTAATAAGAGCATCAAACAAAACAAGGTCCATTTTACTCAGAGTAAACTGTCCTATTTTTCCAAGCTCCTCTGCTCTCTATGCCCAGTTGCATATATTCCAATCACATGCAAAACAAACATAAAAGCAAAATTCTGCAAAGCTGGCTTTGTTTCTTTATACAATAGGCCATAAATACTGTTGATGCAATGTAGGGCCTCAGTTTGCAATTGTTCAATTGTCGCTTTTTTTTTTACTTGACTATCCTAGATTAATAGTTTATTTTTTAAATCTCAAGTCTCACAACAAACAATAATGTTATGATTCACATTGTGATACATTTCCAGTTGCTTTAAAACCCAACTAAATTTTTTTTCAATATATTGTTTTGAACTTTTATATCTATTCATATGGTATTATTCTAAGTATTAAGGGGGTATAGAGCAGGGAGGATAGGCCAGAATGAGTCATTTAAAAATCAAGACAAGCTAGAAGTATAATTCAAATAATTCACAAATTTATAAATAATTTCTTTTTTATAGTATGTCCATAAATCTTGGCACAATAGGATTTTAAATATTATTGAAAACACAGAATATGTAATACCAGTCTATCTAAAACATATCTTTTGTGGCACATCCTTCAGTATAATTTTTCCAACTGACTTGTTAATGTTCCAAAAGACAACATTTATGATTCTTGCTATACTTTCTCCAAATAATACAAATGATAATGTCATTACAGTCCCACAAACATAGTAGTGCTGATGTGTAGATTGACTTAATGAAATCTCCCCTGTAGCTGATAATCAACATTACAATGTTAATGTTAGTTGAAACTTCACCATGTACCAAATATTACAGTAAGCACTTTACCTTATTTATCTATCATTTTATTTAATATCAATCATCCTAATAGTACCATTGACATATTCTTTGTGCCAGTGAGGAAAATTCTATTTAGAGTAGTTAAAGATCTTACATCAGCTGCTTAGTACTGGAAACTCTATTCTCTTTCCAGATACTGACGGAGATTTTGGAATGGGTTTGTATATGTGATCTGAATAGGATGACATGAGTTTTAAAGTCATTTAATGTCAAGTATAAAGGGTATTTTCTTTTTATGTGACTGCGATTTTTCAAGTTATGTCCTCTTCTCTTCTGGAATTATGCAATGTTCACCCCGTCTCCAATCATGATATCTTTGGTTAGCCTCTTAGCTATTGCCAGCATCTTTGCCATATGGTTGGAGGCCAGATATCAGTTTGTCATCATATAATGTATTTTCCCTATCTGGTTGGGGGCAGAGAGCAGGTGCTTGGAAATCCTGCTGTCATCCATTCTCCACACATGACTGATTCATCTTCAGTAGAATTATGGTGAATATCACTAGAGCACTGCTGTAGTAACTACATTCTAAGACCTGTCTACACTATTGCCCCACTATTTAATATTCGAAAGAGCACATAAACAAAATTGTTAAAATCACTTAAGGAGATTTGCCCGTATCATCTTTAAGTTTTATCATCTTATATTACTTGGAACATCAGTATAATTCTAAAAAAGTTAAACTTGGCATGGAGTGTGGAACACAATTGATATACCTAATTAATGGTTTGTAATTAGACACTACTTTTTACATTTAGTTTTAAATGTTTTTAATCTGCTGGGCTACAATTGGGAAATGCACTCAGCATCACTAATCATCAGAGAAATGCAAATCAAAACTACAGTGAGGTATCATCTCTTCCCTGTTAAAATGGCTTTTATAAAAAAGACAGGTAAAAAGGAATGCTTGCAAGGATGTGGAGGATGGAGAACCCTTATACACTGTTGGTGGGAATGTAAATTAATACAACCACTTCTGAGAATAGCATGGGGGGCCCTCAAAAACCTGAAAATAGAACCACCAAATGAGTCAGTAATCTAACTGCTGAGAATGTATTCAAAATAAAAGAAATCAGTATGTTGAGAGGCACCTGCACTTATGTTTATTGCAGCACTATTCACATTAGACAAGATATGGAAATGACCTAAGTGTCCACCAATAGATAAATGGTAAAGAAAATGTGGTACATATACAAAATGAAATATTATTCAGCCATAAAAATGAAATCCTATCATTTTCAACTTAGATTGAAATTGACAGCAAAGGTTTATATAAAAAACTTTTAAAAGACCATTTTTATTAATGCAGAATATTTACATTAAATTTTTTAAGTATAAAAGTTTTCCTTGCTCTAGCAAATATTTTAAATAAAAATTAAGATGTGAAAAACTTGAATAAAAGAATTCTAATAACCCTGAAAATAATTATCTATGAAATTTCTTTAACAATGTATGTATTTGATAAATAACCTGATTGAAGTAGATTTATTGCAACTTTCTTGTGTCATGTGCCTATTTTATATAACAAGTACACCCATATTTAATTTCTTGAAGTTTTGTGCTGAAGTAGAGATTTTAGATCAATAGCAAAGCTCTAGATACATATGGATTTTCATGTATTTCAAAGGCAAGTGTGTTTTGAGACAAAATAATGTTATTTGAGGAATACATGCTTAAAGTATGTAAGAGTGAAGCCTTTCCTGCTTCCAAATACAGGTTTGATTTTTCTTCTGTTCATTTATTTCCCAGCAGGTGTCTCTATATAGCAGCGTTACTCAGAAAGAACAAGAAGACAAGAATGAATTCTACAAAAAAGAAAATGTAAAGTAGAGAAATGATGGGTCATAGAGTGTATCTGTGTTGACAATAAAAAGTCAAAATACTTCAAAGGTAAAAGCTGTCCATAAGTAGTTACATAGGATATTTTGACTAATTTATTGATTTTATTTGTTCAAACAACTTTTTGAAAAGAGATCTAGAAAAAGGCCTTTAAAGTGGTTTGTACTATGTACGACTTAAATTCAGTACAGATATTGTCTAACAGGGTATTTGTTTACTTTTTGCAAACTTGATCTGATAACGTAATCATTTAGGATGGAACAAAAAAGAAACAGGACTGATCTTCACTTTGTTCATAAACAGTGATTTAAAGGTGATAGAAAGCAGTAGAGAGAGTTAAAAAGTGGAAAGAAGATGTAAAATAATATCATTCAAATATGTAATTTATCCAGTTTTCCTTGATGAATGGATCATAGAAGTCACGTTGTTTCATTTAGAATGAGATGCAAAAAAATGAACATTTTTAATACTTAATTGTCAATATGTAAGCTTTTTAACCAAACAAAATTTATGCTTTGATGGGTCCCAGTTGAATTTCTGCCTTAATCTGGGTGGAATAAAGAAGGCATTTTAACTTTTCATATAAAAGGAATTTAACTCGTGCCTTTTTAATATAATTGCAGATTTAATGCATCACAACATTCTGAGATAACAAACTGATGAAATCAATACATGCTTAAAACTCTGAATGGAACTAACTAAATGACTTGTAAGTTAATCTTACATTTTAGCATGTGACATTCTTATTGCCCCTAAAATAAACATTCACTCAGTATAAAAGACATGAAAATAATAAATTTGCATTTTATAAAAATATAAGTATATATTTATACCATAAAAAAGTTAAAGACAGATAAAATTTCTGACTGAATGAAACTCAAAGACAAAGTTAGCTGTATTTTTGTAGTTATTAAACTTTTCAGCACACAAGTAGAAATTTCTAATACCTTGACCAAGTATGTCACAAAAATGTATGAGTATTTTGGACAACTACAGAGAAGCTATGGAGTAATTATACTCTATTAGGTCCCAATTAACCTTTCACTCAACTCTTATATTTCTTTCATAGACACCTTGATCTGTGAGGCCACTAAAGAAATCTTACAGGTGGTATGTAGTTTCAGAAAGGGACAGAACTTTTCTAAATCATCCAATTTAGATTGTCAATCTTATTTAAAACTATCAGATAGTATTTGCTAATTTAAGATGATAGGCTGAAGATACCTTTGCAAACCTTTTCTCCCAAAGTCTCTTTTAAGTAATGAAAACAAAATTACAAGAACAAATTAGTAATTAGGAACAAAAATGTAGTAGTGAGATCAAACAATTTGAAAAATCACCAGAAAAATGAGAATGTGTACATTTTAAAAGAAAAATCAGGGTAGACAGGGTATAGCTCAAGAGTAAGCATGGTTTTGTCCAAGGAAGCCAAGAAGCTCAAAGTTCTAAGTCAACAAATTAAAAGAAAAAGAGTAATTATGGATCACTCATAAATTTATTTACATGTAAAATTTTTAAAAATGAGGGAGGACTAAGAAATGTTGAGGTTAGGTTTTGTGTAAGTATACACATTTAAGCTTGCTTGTTTTAGAATTTCTGGGGCTTTATACAAGGGCACCTTTTTCTCAATGACCTATCTCTGTCAGTCTAATTGTAGAAAAAAAATAAATTGTAGAAAAAAAGATTGATGTTGCTTTGGCCCCTGTACCTATTAATCACTGCAAATACTGAAAATACTGAATCTTAGATAGGAATGCTGACAGTTTATGCTTTGGACATGCTTGTGATTGGGATTGTAGTATCTTAAAAGAATAGCTTTGTAACTGTAACACTCCACTATTTCTTTTTTTCCAAAGGTGAGGTTACCCTGGTGCAGGAGTTAGAGTAGCGAGGTGTTCCTATAATTATTATTACTTAGTTGAATATGCAAAATGATTCATTGGGGAATTTTATATCTTCAAAGATCTGAGTGAGTCAAAGGTAACTAAGAACAATCTGCATTATGCATTGTGTGTGTGTGTGTGTGTGTGTGTGTGTTGCATATATGCAAAATCTACTTTGAATAGCTATTCATTTTTTCTCACCTTTTCTTGTGTTCAGAGGCAGTTATGGAATGTCTATGATGCAACTGGCCTTGTTCTGGCTACTTTTTTTTCTGTCTCAAGACATTTACTGCCAACTGGGGTCTTTAGAAATGTGTCATCACTCTTACCACTTAATTGATATGCTCTTGGTATTGACAAGGAAACCTCCTTTATGAGATTTTAAATATCCTTTCTTAAAAGATATAATAATTCTGTAGCAAGGGGAAATAGAATGAAAGGCTTTGCAAAATACTTAGATCAATATATTTCTATATGAAAAATTAAAACGATAATGTATTAATGGAACATACAAGTTTCCCCTGAGAAAGTTGAGATGTTGTAGTGTTGAGATGTTTGAAATAAGAAATCACACTAGCAGAGGGCTGCAAATTGTTTAGCTACTATTTGAAAATAGTTTGACGTTATTTTAGAGTAGAGAATAAAAAATGCAGTTTCTTTAAAAACAGATAAATTTCTATTTGTTGGTGTTCCAAAATGTCAAGTTTAATAGAAAGAACCAAAAATATACCTATTGAAGAGTAGGGAGTTTGTTATTATGATAATATTCTAATTATTACATCCTATAATCCCAAGATAGCTATACAAAAAAAGACAAGAAAAAAGACAATAGACTATTCTACAATTACAATTCTATATGTTAGTTCGTATATATCAACTACAAAAGACAAGGAAATAGTTCACTCCAGAGCACAGGCAAACCTCTTATGACAGCAAACAAAAATTTGAAGCAAAAAGTTACATTGGAAAAAGGATTTTGAACCCATGAAAAATATTAAAATTTTAAAAACAACAAAGAAAAATTAACAAAAAAGCAAAGCCTGAATAACATATTTACCAACTAAACAATAATATATTTTATGAGATAAATATTTTTCATACTTTAAACATAAATTATTAAAGTAAAAAATAATTGGAGACAAAAATATTATTCAAGAAGGAAATAACACCAAAGAATACCTTTAGTAGTATTTTCACTGTTGGAATGACACAGAGAAATTAGAAAACTTTGGGCTATTTAATGAGCATGATATATACATTGTTATAAACTGTTATAACCATTATGCATACATAATATGAGCTAAATTATCTCTCTGATATTACTGACTTCATTCCATAATATTAGCAATTATTATAGCAGCAAACATTTATGCTGTACTTTATATATATATGTTCTTAATACAGTATAGACAGCATATCACATATTCAAATAGCATAGTCATCTTGACAGCTAGGTGGTTAAATTTGTTCTTTATTATAGGACAGGAGCTTTGGAGTATTCATGGCTGATATACTGTGTCTTATAGCTTTATAGATGACCAATAAGCATGTTCTACTAAATGAAATAGAATAAAAAGGAATAATGTTAAAATATGAGTCAAGTATATTCATGTGTAAAGCAATTTATATAAAACTTCTCCTGAAAACTAGGCATTGTCTTTAACTGTACTTATAATTTTATTTTCCTCTTTCCTCGAGTCATTCTATACTTATTTCTCCATAAAACTAAGAAAACATATGTACCAGTATATCCTTCATCCAGTGGATACTAAGAGTTAATTTGTTGGCACATTTCATGCAAAATTAATAAGAATGGAAGAGAAATAAGAGGCAGGGTGTATTAAATTTTCCTATTAGACTAATACTTGATTTTTGTAGGCCTACTCATATATCTCTTGGGGACTGAGCAGGGAATAGGGACATGTTTGTACATATTAAATATTTATATTTATAAAGAGAAAGTTAGCCCAAAAGATCAGTGTTAGAAATTGTAGAACTTGTAAGTTAAAAAAAAAAAAGAAAAGAAACTTTAAGAAACGGCTGTTTTAGCTCATGGTTTCTTTCTCTCAGGAGATAAATTAGATTTAGTGTGGATCTGTGAAAAGAGCATTGGAAGCGGAATCAGCAGGTCTAAGTAGGAAATTACTGAAAGACTAGTCAAGGGGCTTTACTTCTCTAAGCCTCAGTTTTTATATATTTCATATAAGCATTGTTACATCTGTTGTGAGAATCTTAGTTGAGTACTATGAATAACAATAATTATATAAGTGAATAATAGAAATGAAAACACTTTGTACATTCTAAAGTACTCAGTATATCCACAGCAAATTAAATGATTATGCTGATTGCAAAGTTTTGCTAAGAGAGTATAGGCTTCCTGATGTAAGCTACAGCAGTTGAAATGTCTACTCAGAGAAAGTATAGACTGTGATTAAAAGTGTATATATCATTCTTGTGGTCAAGAAGGAAGCCAGAAGTCAAGGCCACAGAAGACGTAGGAAACATAATTTTCAAAGTATGAGACAAAGCTGTTAACAAAATTATTTATAGAGTCAAAAGCCAAGAGAAACAGGAAAACGGATGAGAAATCTATCACCTATGGGAATGAATGGTTCTGGGGAAGCCTGTTGACAATTGGAGGGCTTTAAAGATGCTTTATGTTGATTATTTTATGACCCTGATTCTGAAGTCCAATGAATTAAAGAGCTAATTGTGCTCTGGGAGACATTTAAGAGAGACTACCTCTAGGAATAACTTTCATATTAGCCCTCATGAGGTTGATACCATTTTGTCCTCTGTAGTGTGGACAAAAATATATTATTACAGAAAGATGAAAGAATATATCATGCTCTGCATAGATAATTTACTGCAATGTGATTTATGTAATTTATGTTTCGTTCTTTTTGGTCTCTTTGGGAAGGCATGGTCATTTAGAGTTATCCATAAACTTAAAAGTAATCCATATCCAACAAATGTTAATTTAAAGTTTCTTCTTCAACATTAAAAGCCATTTAATTTAGTTTTGCAGGGCATAGTAAAACAGAAAATTAACAAAAAAGCCAAACTCCTTTTTAATTTGAGAATCCCATAACTATAAATTAAAGTATACAGAAGAGTTTTATATTTTTATGCAATGAGACACATGTTTACAATGTTGGCTCTGAGTCATTAAAATTATTGGTTGTTACTAGTCACATGAAATAAAAATAATGTCAACAAATTTAATGAGTTTAATAATTGTAGTCTGCTAGGTACTAAAGGCCATATAAAAAAAGGTCAAGGCAGCTATTACTGCTCTCATATATATACTTTTTAAAAAATGTAAATGTCAGTTCAAGCCAGAAAAGTAAAAGCACAAGACTGTGCATGATTAATTACTTTACGAAATATAGAAATTGACAGAAGTAGATAAAATTAAATTTAACATTTAGATTTCCATTATGCAATACCCAAAGCCTTTGAAATTTGGAGAATTATATATACAGCAAAGTGATTTTATGTTATTCCTTAATATATTTCTTTATACTTACAATGCTTTATATGGTTAGTTATTTCTCAGTTAACTATATTTTCTTTAGTTAATAAGGATATCTTATCTATTTTATATAAATCAGAATAAAATATATCTGCATATATAGGAAGATAAATGATTTTATGCTATTTCTATTGCCATTTTCAGTATTTCGCTATAATTTTGAGAAAATTGAACAAGGAAATTTGGACACATAGATTTGCCCGGCTTCAGTACTGCTCATGATTCACTGGAAATTTTATGTAGTGTGGTGTAAAAAGTCATCCAGGTATGTTATAAGTAGATTTCAATAATGTGGTCATTAAATACAATATTTATTTGTTAAATTTGTATTTATTAATGACATCCTTGTCAAGGTGTAATTATGTTCTATCATCCTTATCATTTAAAAAAGTGAAGTAAAAGTTCTGACAATTAAGTCTGTAAACTCATCCTAGAAAAAATGCTACATACCTCATTGCTGAATATCACTATGGTTACCTTCAAAATACTTCCCTTGGGAAGCTATGCACTGATGCTAGCACCTAGTCCCCCTGATAGAGCAATTTTGGGACTCTTTTTCTGGAATGGCCATCAGAGTTGTCACCATATTATCCCTGATGTCCTGAATGTCATCAAAACACCTTCCTTTCAATATTTCCCTTATCTTTGGTTAAAAAAAAAGTTACTGGGGGCCAGATTAGGTGTGTAGGAGTGTGTTCCAATACAGTTTTTTGTTTTCTGGCTAAAAACTCCCTAACAACCAGTGCTGTGTAAGTTGGTGCATTGTTGTGATGCAAGAGCTCCTCCTGGACCATTTTTGCACACACCTTTCTCATATCAAGATTTTCAGTTAAGATTTTTCTTTTTCTCTATTAATGTTTATTTGGTCTGTTATGTTTCTCACAGTCAGCTGACAATTTTGATGCAAAATTTGACAAATTTTTGCAGTGTTTTCATAAGTTCTGCTTGTTACTGATTGGCCTGACTTCTCTTCACCAGTGATCCTTTCTCTCCCCTCAGAAAAACATTTAATTCATTTGTGCACTGCCATTTTATTCATGGCATTATCTGCATAAACTTGGATTAACATGTTTCTGATTTCACTTCTATTCTTGCCAAGTTTAACAAGAAATTTAGCATTTGCTCCTTGCTCTAATTCTGACATTTTGTGACAACAGGTCTGATGGCCATTCCAGAAAAAGAGTTCCAAAATTGCTTTGATGGGTAGAATAGGCACTGGCATCAGTGCATAGCTTCCCAAGGGGAGTACCTCAAAGATGACCATAGTGAAATTCAGCAATGAGGTATGTAGCATTTTTTCTAGGGTGAGTTCGCATATTTAATTGTTAAATCTCATAACTGTCTTTATAAATAAGGTAAAGGTTTTCCTGAATTGCACATTTCCAAAAAAGTATGACCAAAATTCACAGAGGAAAAACAGCAAAATTTTGTTTATAAAGACTTCTATTGCCTGATTGCCTCTTATCTACACTTTAATGTTTTTGTTGTTAACTATGTGAGGTTAATATTTTCATGGTTCTCGACCAATTGGATATTCTTAGGTTTATGAAAATTAATCACATATTTTTGATATGTAGAGAAGGATTTTCTACTACATATGCCATTAACTCAAGTTCTTTTGCTTTCTGATAGAGTTTGAAATCTTTTTGGCTGAAGTTTAATCCCATTTACTCTTCATCTTGACTCTATGAAAATTTGAAATTAGTTGATATCCTTAAGATATATTATGTATCCGAAGAACTTTGTGGAATTTACCATTGTGTATCTTCCTCCCAATTTTGTATTTATGGCAAAAAACAAAAATGTATTTTTTATTTTTGCATAAATTCATGTTTTAAGCTTTGTTTGAAAAAAATATATATAAAGCAAAATGTCTTTTTTGGTGTGAAATTATAAAGTTATAGATTTCCATTATGCCCCATAATTATTGTGTATTTATATTTTTCCTTATCCCTGACCCCTGTCAACCACTAATCTATATTAGAATTTTATATTTTTAAGAATATCATATTAATGAAATTATATAGTATGTAACCTTTTGAAACTGGCTTTTTAACTGCCTTAGAGATTTATCCCAGTTGTTGGTTGTATCAATAGTTTGCTTTTTTATTGCTGTAGTATTCTGGTATATGGATGTCACCACTCGATGCTAACTATTTAGGATGTTTCCTGCTTTTGGTAGTTATAAGTAGACTTGCTAAAAAATATTTGTGTAAAGATTTTTATGTGGACATATGTTTTCATTTCTCTATGGTAAATACCTAGAGTGTGGGATTGTTGGGTCATATTGTGTATTTTGATCATTATGAGTAATTGATGGATTATTTTTCAAAGTACTCACAATATTTTGCATTCCCGGCAGCAAATTATGAGAGTTTCAATTGCTCCTCATTCTCATCAGCTTTTAATATTATCAACATTTATTACTTTAGCCAATCTTATAAATCTAGTAGGGGAGTATCATTTCAGTTGTAATTTGCATTCCCCCAATGATGTTAATTTGATGTTTTGACATTGAATGTCTTTTCCTGTGTCTATTTTCCATTTGTAGTGCTGTGTCTTTTCAAATCCTCTGCCCCCTTTTAATCGAACTGTTTTCTTCCAATTATAATAAATGCAGTGAATTTGTATAAATCTATTCTGGGCACAAGTTCTTTATCAGATATGTGTTTTAACAATATGTTCTTCTAGTCTGTAGCTTGTCTTCTTAATTTTCATAATAGTGCCTTTCATGGAACAAAAATTTTTAATCTTGATGAAACACGATTTATCAGGTTTTTTTTAATAGAGCATAGTTTTGTGTCATCTTTAACAGCTCCTTTGCCTAATCACAAATTATAATAACTTTCTCCTATGCTTTCTTCTAAAAATTTTGTGTTTTATATTTAGATTTTTTTGTGTTTTATGTTATTTTTTATATTTAGATTTGATCTTTTTTGAGTTTCTATTTGTATATGGAAAGAGCTTTAGGTTGAGGCTCATTTTTTTGCATATGATTGTCTAATTGTTAACACAATTTATTAACAAAACGTATCATTCTTTATTAAATTGCCTTTGCATGTTTCTTAGAAATCAATTAGGCATATTTGTGTAGGTCTATTTCTTCACTTTCTTTTTGCTTCATTTCTCTGTGTGTCCATCATTTCACAAATGCCACAATGTCTTAATAATTGGGGCATTGTGTTAAGTCTTAAAATCAGATATCATTCTTTCCACTTCATTTTTCTTTCCCAACATTGCTTTTGCTCTTTTATTATTTTTTGCCTTTTCAAAGATATGTTAACACTAGATTCAGAGATGGATTTTCATTTGAGGTTCTAATCTACCTTTCTTTCCTCCTTCTAAATTTCTCTTTCTTTCTTTCTTTCTTTCTTTCTTTCTTTCTTTCTTTCTTTTTTTGATTAGGAGTCTCATTATGTTGCTCAGGATGGAGTGCAGTGACATGCTCAGGGCCACTGTAGCCAAGCCCTGGACTCAGATGATCCTTCTGCTTCAGCCTTCCAAGTAGATATCACCACGCCTAGCTAAGTTTTTTGATTTTTTTGTGAGATGAGAGCTCTCCAAGTTGCCTAGATTGGTCTCGAACCCCTGTACTCAGGCAATCCTCTTGCTTCCATCTCCCAAAGTACTGGGATTACAGGCATGAGCCACTGCTCCTGCCTCCTCCTTCTAAATTTCTAGGTTGAACATTAAGCTAAATTGGTACAGAAACAAATGGGCTAAACTGAAAATGCATCACACAATTTCAAAAAGAAGGTAGAAAACTTGAGTCCTTACTAATGAGATGGAAATTGTCATATCAATAAACCTAATAATAGTATGTCAAAGTGATTTTTAAAGACTGCACTTAAGTCTTAGGATATACTTCATAAGATATACTACAGAACAGTTTCCTGAAACATAAAAGAGTTGCTCTTTTTAAAAAGGAAGATTATGTAACATTTGCATGTTACAGTCAAAAACCCTGTTAATAACAAAACAAAACGAACCTTCTAAAATGTTTGAAAATACTGTGAGCCCGTAGGGAGCTTACGTGTATGAGAAGAAGGGGTGGAGTAAGAAAAGGAGGGGTTTCCAGTAAATTGGTTGAAGGAAAAGTACTAGCCTTTGAGTAGGCCAAATCAAACAGGCCTGGGGACACTGGAGTCGGTTGAGTAACTTGCAAACATGATGTTTTTCTTTATCGCCCCCTGGAGACCTCTAAATAGAATAACAAGTGCTTTCTCCTTAGAGAATATTATTCGGGAAAGAGAGGGGTATTTTTGATCACAGAAATTATAATGACCAGATTACTTCATATTTTCTGTGTTATTTCGCCTTCTTGTTGTCATTCTCCTTGTTCCATATGGTGGTTTACTAGATAGACTAGCACATATAAGATAAATTAGCACATACAGAGCAGAAATATTTTAAATAAATATGCAAAAGAATCTTCTCTGGAGAACAAAAAGTAACAAACAAAAGTAAGTTCCAGGGTACTTTAAATTTTCAATAACAGTAAAGCCTCATTTATATAATGTTGTAATATATCACATCCTCACACAAATTTTTCTGAAAAACAGTGTAGGCAAAATTTTTCCATATCATATAAGAAGTATATAGTTTGTTTTCTCAATTAGTAAATATGATTATACAAAACTAACATTTTCAGGCAACTGTAACCTTCATCCTTGTTTTTCTAACCCTTTCCTCTTTTGTTTTGCAGAGGTTAGTTGGAAAGAAAGAACACATAGCCAGCTAGGTTACATTGCTAGATGCCTGAGTTTCTATCAATAGTGCAATGTTTGATGAAACACACAGCAAATATCAACATGGCAAACTCTGAATTGTTACCTGGCATCCTTCCACCAAAAAGGATTTCTGCCTCCTTTTCAAGACTGATTCATCTCTAGTTCACAAACAATCTAGCATTGAAATATTTGAGGCACTCACTCCTCTGAGGTCACTGAAAAGGCAAAGAACGAGACAACACCGTCTAAAAGAAAATTGTGTCACCTTTTCAGCAAATAAAAAGTTCAGTCTCAATTTCGTGCTAAAGTATGAAGTAAAGTCCCTGAAGAGACAGCCAGTTTGGTTTTTTATAGTAGGATTTGTAACTGTGGAGGTGGAAAACTTTTCCAATCTATGAAAGATATTGTGAAACATTTACTGTGAAAAAGCTGGAGTAATACCAACCAGAAACTATAAAAATAAGAGAAGGGAGGCTTAATTTGAGAAGCTTTACACTTTTTTTTTTATAAGCACTGCTCCATTATTCTTAATATAGACAAAGGTTGAGTCAAGTTTGTGATGCAGTAAATGAAAAGTTAACAGTTCAGCTCATCACTTCAAGCGAATCCATATAGATTCACTGCATTCGTTTCTCTTCCTGTTCTCCCTTGCCCTGCACTTCTTCATTTTGATTAGCTCGTTCCCTTAGCTGGTGAAGCAAGCATTTGTCCTTCAAGTCCAATAAGTTCTAACTGTCATTAATCACAAGTTTCTTTGGTGAGTGTTTAAAAAGTCTAATCAGGAATAGGAAGTGCTAAAGACAAAATACATGACACTCTCCAGAAAAGAGTCAGGGTCAAGAACTAAGATAACTAAGTTTAGAAATCTCCGATAATTGAAAACAACAATAATAATGATCAAACTAGAGTTGTCACTGCCATAATTTTATTTTCAAATATGTCTATATATCAAAAATCAATTATGTTCCCTTGTGTGTAGATTGAACTGAGTAAATTGATTGATTGTACAAATTGAATTCTGTCCCCTTTTGTGTAGCCTGCACACCATCATTAAGAGTAGTAAAGATGTATGAAGCATTGAACAAGAGGGGAATAGTTTTAGAGAAGAAATCAAATATATCAGAAATGTCAAGAAGTAAAATGTGAAACACAGGTTAACATATAGAGTGTTTTCAGTATCTTCACACACAGATCATTATTTAGCAGTTGTAATTTTATTCATGCCTAAACCTTAGGGACTGAAAATTAGGCTCTAGGGGAGGCACAGTATAATGAGAATCATGGACCACAAGAGTTAGAATTACCTTTACTTTAGCTGAACTCTCTTCAAGATGTATGAATTCCCTTGATAACATCCACGATAAACAGTAGTAGAAGTACAAGAGGCATTTGAATATCTAAATTTTACTTAGGATTTCCTGTGAAGGCATATTTTTCATATCTTAATAAGACAACCCATATAAACGGCTTCTTCTTTTCCCATTTCATTTTAACCATCATTTGTTGAGCTCTATTACACATCAGGTAATTATCGGGCTATATCCGTATAGCTAAAGCTTTTAAGGAATCTCTATTATTGGGACAAAGGAGTGAAAAAAAAAAGAAATATAAAGAAACATTTTATTACAATATTCAAGATGTCATTAAAGGGTTTTGTAGGGAGTTGTGAAAAATAGATGAATTATAGTTAACCTAATAAGGAAGAGGTGTTAGAAGAATCTCTGGAGGAGGTGACATGTGAGCTGAGTCTTAAAAGACAAGGTGTTGATTACCATAGGGAAAAAAGAATGGTCTGAGTGTGTCTATTTAAGGCAGACTGAAGAATTTGGACAAAGGCATATAATCAAGGCTTAGCAAAGGCTTAGGATGATGGGTTCAGTGCTTTTTAAGTAATTACTTTGTACCTCAAGTGCAAGGTGCACAGGAGGAGACAAAGCTAGAAGAGCAGGT
Source organism: Tarsius wallacei (assembly GCA_963574415.1). NCBI lineage: Eukaryota > Metazoa > Chordata > Mammalia > Primates > Tarsiidae > Tarsius > Tarsius wallacei. The sequence continues at coordinate 12,257 of CAUYQG010014198.1, read as the reverse complement.
GGGGTGAAGTCATGTTGAAAATTTAGATGCTTATATAAAATGGAGGTTTAGAAGGAGTTTTTTTTTTTTTTTAAATGAGTAACATCAGTCTATGTTTTAGATAAATAAATCTATTGATCAAGTGGAAGATGGGTTCAAAGGGGCTGGAAGACCACTGCCAGAAGTATACTTCAAAACTCTTGATCAAAGAGGATGAAAATCTAAATTGGAAGATTGGACTCATAAATGAGTGGTTTTCTAGATTTGATGCATAATTACCAATTAAAATTGGCTAGCAGGACTTGTAGATTAGGTATAGGGTTAAAACTGAGGGGCTTAAAAAAAGACCCAAGGCTCCTCACTGGGTGTCTGGGTTGTTGGTGGAACTATAAATTAACATATGGAATTTAGAAAAAGAAAAAAGTTTTGAAAAGGATATGATGAGTTCCCATTTTAGACACCTTGGCTTTAAAATATCCCTGAGACATTAAAGTGGAAAGTTCCAGAAACTGGGTGGATATATATGTATTAAATTTTCTCAAGAGAGATCATGGTTAATACTACGAATTTTGAAATCAGAAGAACATATAGGTAAAGTTAAAGTCATAAAAGTGGTGGAGAATTTTCAAGGAGAAATTTAGTTTAAGAAAACTCATTCAGTGTGGAGGAAAAAGTTGGATGCACTAGTATTTAAGAGATAGTAGAGACAAAGAAAATTAAGATTATATAGAAAAAAAGTTACAGGAGTTTGGTGTTATAGAAATTAGAGAAGAAAAATATTTTAAACTATAGGAAGTGGTCCACAATATTAACAGCAGCAGAGGAGCTAACTAAAAACAAAACAACACAAAACATTAAGACTGAAATTATTGCATTAAGGTTTCAGCATTGTTTGGATTAGGAGTACAAAAATATCTCATTTTATTTTGCTTCATAGATATTACTCTCCTTACAAATGGAAAGTTGGGGGCAATCTTGAGTTTAGCAAATCTATAGATGCCATTTTTCTAACAGCATGTGCTTACTTTGTGTCACATTTTGATTATTCTCACAATATTTCAAACTTTTCCCTTATTATCATGTATGTCATGGTGATCTGTGATCAGTGATCTTTGATATTGCTATCGTAATTTTGAGGGGGGAGGCACCACAATTCGAGTCCATATGAGATGACAAACTTAATCAATAAATGCTTTGTGTTCTGACTGCTCCACTGACCAGCCTTTCTCCAGTCTCTCTCCCTTTTCTTGGGTCTCCCCATTCTCTGAGACAAAACAATATTGAAATTAGGCCAATTTAATAACCCTACAATGTTCTCTAAGTGTTCAAATGGAAGAAAGAGTTGCACATCTCTTACTTTAATTAGGAAGCTAGAAATAACTAAACTTAGTGAAGAAAGAAAGAATGTTGAAAGCCAAGACAGGCAAAAAGCTAGCCTCTTGTACCAGTCAGCCAGATTGAAAATGCAAAGGAAAACTTCTTGAAGGAAATTAAAAATGCTACTCCAGTGAACACATGAAAAAGCAAAATGACCTTATTGCTGACATGAAGAAAGTTGTAGTGGTCTAAATAGAAAATCAAGCAGCCACAACATTGCCTGAAGTCAAAGCCTAACTCTCTTCTATTCTATGAAGACTGAGTGAGATGAGGAGCTGCAGAAGAAAAATTTAATGTTAGTTAGCATCATTAAAACCATAGTTCCAAAAGCTTTAGGAAAAAAGTCATCTTCATAGCTTAAAAATGCAAGGTGAAGCCGCAAGCACTGATGTAAAAACTGCAACATGTTAGTCAGAAGATCTAGCCAAGAAAATTGATGAAGATGGGTACAGTGAACAAGAGATTTTTAATGTAGATGAAACAGCCTCATATAGGGAAAAGATGCCATCCAGGACATTCATAGCTAGAGAAGACAAGTCAATGCCTAGCCTCAATGCTTCAAAGGACAGGCTGACTCTCTTGTTTGGGATAATGCAGCTGGTGACTTTAAGTTGAAGCCCACAGCTATTTATCATTCCAAAAATCCTAGGGTTCTTAGAAATCATGCTAAATCTACTTTCCTCATGCTCTAAAAGAGGAACAATACAGCCTAGATGAAAGCATATATGTTTGTAGCATAATTTACTGAATATTTTAAGCCCACTGTTAAGATCTACGCTCAGAAAAAAAGATTCCTTTCAAAATATTTTTGCTCATTGACCATGCATCTAGTCATACAAGAGCTCTGATGGAGATGGACAAGGAATGAATGTTGTTTCCATTTCTGCTAACACAACATCTCTTCTGTGACTCATGGATCAAGAAGCATTTTAAACTTTCAAGCCTTATTACTTGAGAAATACATTTCATAAGGCAACAGTTGCCATAGACAGTGATTCCTCTAATGGATCTTTGTAAAGTAAATTAAAAATCTTCTGGGAAGGACTCACCATTCTGGAGGTCAACAAGCACATTCATGACTTGTGAAAGGGAGACAAAATACCAACTTTAACAGCAGTTTGGAATAAGTTGGTTGCAATCTTCATGGATTACTTTGAGGGGTTCAAGACTTCAGTGGAGGAAGTATCTGCAGATATGGTGGAAAATAGCAAGAGAACTAGAATTAGATCTAGAGTCTGAAGATGGGACTGAATCATTGCAATCATTCTTATGAAACATGCTTCTTATGGATGAAGAAAGTGGTTTCATGAGGTGGAGTCCACTCCTGGTGAGGATGCTCTGAAGACTGTTCAAATGACAGCAGATGATTTGGAATCTTTCATAATCTTAGTTGATAACACAATGGACAGATTCTAGAGGACTGACTCCATTTTTGAAAGAAGTTCTACTGTGGGTAAAATACCATCAAACATGCTACAAATAAATTTTTTTGTGACAGAAAAATAAAATCAATGCAGCAGACTTCACTGCTTTTTTATTTTCAGAAATTGTCACAGCTACCCCAGCTTTTAGTAACCACTGCCCTGATCAGATAGCAGCCATAAACAGATGGAATATTAAGCAGCCAAGGACAAAATTATGGACTTCACAGCAACTTGGATGGATTTACAGTATATCATTCTCAGTGATCTACCACAGAAACAAAGAACTACGTACCACATGTTCTCACTCATAAGTGGACTCTGAACAATTATCATAATACTACAAGAAAGGAATTGGCAGTAGTGGAAAACTGCCATGGGTAAGGGGTGGGGGAAACACTTCATCAATAAGGGTACCTGATCTCAAACCAGGTGAAGTAGGAACCAAAGTGAAGCTCAAACTTTACTTGAACAATGGTCATTTGTATATCTAACCCTAAATTATATCCTACTTCTTTAAAATAAAGAAAGAAAAAAAAAAAACAGTGAGGCAAAAACCTCCACCAGCAAAATAATTATAACTTGCTGAAGGCTCAGATGATAACTAGCATTTTTTAGCATACATTATTTTTAAATTGTGTATATTTTTAAGACACAATATTATTGCATACTTAAGAGAAGACAGTATAGTGTAAACATAAGCTTTATGTGTACTGGGAAAACAAAAAATTATTGTGCTTTGCTTTACTGAGACCTTCACTTTATTGCTGTGGTCTGGAACTGAACCCACAATATCTCCAGGGTGTGCCTGGTACTTTCAGTGGAGATAGAAGACAGGTTGCCATGGATTCAGGAGGAAACAGCACAAATAAAAGAGACTGTTATGGCAAACTGCATTGTCAAATACCATAAGAAGGTTGTGTGATGACGTTTCAGAGAGTCTAAAAAATGTAGCCCACTTGTAAATTATTCATTGTCTGCTACCTAGTATCTAATGTTTTATAATTTGGATCATTTATGTGATTAATTTTTGTATAAAATGTAAGTTTTTTTCTACCAAGAATGGGAAATAAGCTGGATAGGTCATCACTGCTATATTTAAAAAAATATTTTACCATTTCGTGAAAGTTGACTTTGATATTTCTGATAGAAAGGGTTAAAAAAACTCTACAAAATCTTAATTTTGTGTTTTTGAATTAATTAGGGTAATATTTTGAAATTCTGAGCTATGAGATAAAGCTATATTTGTTCAATTTTTATTAAATTATATTTCTAAAATCTAGGAGCCATAGCTGGCTGTAACAGATATCCCTGTTGGTTAACACAAAGACAATGTGTTTGATTTCTTACAGATTTTGTTGTTGTTGCTGTTATTTTCACCTCAAGAAATATACACTTGGTAGCCGAATTGGATCCAGAGTAACAGGTTTCCTTTTTATTTCCTCTGCTTTTCAAAAGATGAAACTTTCAGCTCATCAAGTTAACAATTTGTCATGTACTCTATGATAGCCCTACTTAGCATGAATCTCATCTCTACTTTTCTTTTCCTTTTGCATAATTCTGTTCCTAAATTTCACCTTTCACAATTCCTTGCAAACCTTAAATTTAATCTTAATATTATTCAATCTACTTTAGTTAGAATGTAATCTGTAATTATTGTTATATAATATTGCCTCCTTTTATCCAAACTTATTTAAAAGTTGTCAACCTTTTATTATGATCTATATTTATTAGGTCTGGTTAAAAAAAAGAAACCTCTCCCATTTTCTCTGGTTTAATGCTTATTCTTAAATTGTTATGAAGTTTACTACAAAGAAGAATGAAATAAATTTTTGAAAGAATGAAAACGCTCTATGACTTCAGTGTGATTATATTTTATACATTTGTAAAACTCATTGACTGTACGGCAAATATAATACATTTCAACATGTGTGAGATTATACTTAAATAAACCTGAATTTTAAAAAATGCTTCTTATATTCAGATAACATGAATATTAAAAATATGTGTGGATTTTGACAGATAAATTGCACTACCAAATAGTAAACATGCTATAATACTATCATGAAAGCATGATGGATGTGTTCCATGAAATGATAGAGAGTACAATTGGTTAGATAGACATCGTACTATCTAAATGCATTCATGCATACAATGCATAACTTTAGTTCAAACTGTTAAAAAAATGAAAGCAAATATGTTGAAGTCAGTATGCCTTTTTCAGAATCATTTGTTATGAGATATGGGGAAAAAGACTCAAACTGTCTGTCCTTCAGTTTTCTCCTCAGTTAAATAAAAAACAATTCTTACTTCACAGAAATCATACAAAGATTAAATGACATAATGCACAGGTTCTTAATCTGTGAACCAATAACCCCTATGAGTCCATAGATTGATTTTAAGGGCCTGGAATTTGATGAATAACATTATGCCTTCATTTTTTTTTAAAAAAAATTTGTTTTAAAGAAGTGGGTACAATTCAGGGTTGGGTATACAAATGTTCATTTTACAGGTACCCTTGTTGATAAGGTGTGCCCCCCCCCAACAGTTTTTCCTTACTGCCAATCCCACCCCTTTACCCCCAAACCACAGTTTCCTCCTACTGCCAATGCCTTTCTTATAGTATTATGATAATTGTTCAAGGTTCACTTATGAGTGAGAACATGTGGTACTCAGTTCTTTGTTTTTGACAGATCACTTAGTATTATAGACTTTAAGCCCATCCAAGTTGTCTTTCTTTATGGCTGCATAATATTCCATCATACATATGTACCACATTTTTTCTTATCCAGTCCTCTTTTGATGGGCAGCATGATTGGTTCCATGTTTTTTATTTCAAAAACCTTCCACCATGACCAAGGAGGCATCATCCCTGGATGCAAGTTTGGTTCAACATCCACAAGACCATAAACATAATTAAATACATCAACAGATGTAAGTACAAAAACCACATGATTATATTATTAGATGCAGAAAAAGCTTTTGATAAAATCCAGCACCCCTTCTTGATAAAAGCCCTCGAACATCTAGGCATAGATGGAACATACCTCAAAACAGTAAAAGCCATCTACGAGAAAACCATGGACAGCATACTGCTAAACAGACAGAAATTGGAACCATTTCCCCTGAAAACCGCAACAAGACAAAGATGCCCACTCTCAACCCTCATGCTCAACATAGTATTGAAAGTCCTAGCTAGAGCAATCAGACAAGAGAAGGAAATCAGGGGTATCCAAATAGAAAAGAGGAAGTTAAGTTATCCAGCTTTGCAGATGACATGATTCTATACCTTGAAAACCCAAGAGAATCTGTCAAAAACCTCCTTGCACCGATACGCCTACATTTTTATCAATCTGTAACTGAAATGTACTATTCCCTCTTATTATGAATGTAGGCAACAAATCACAACAATATTAGCAAGCATGAGCTGTGGTGTTACTATTAGAAATCAGATATTTCTACATACTAGTTTGCTGCTTTTGCAAATATCTCCAAATCTTGTTTAAAATGATCATTAGCCAAAATTATATTTTTATTGGCTCTACCATCAAAGCATACATTATCGAATGCATTTACCAAATATTGGAGCAACTTTGTATCTAGTCATTCTCCAAGTCATGAAATTACTTGGTCTTATAGCAGTGACCCAAGCACCTACATTTTTTACAATTGTCTGTATACAATTGTTTGTTAATCCAGGTACAGAAGAAGAGCTATTTTTATTGTTTGTCCAGGTTCTGCAAAACTGGGCCATTTAAATGATAATTGTTCATTCTTGTAAGGTGATGTGCCATTTTTAAATATAGGCATTCATATAAGCTATAATAGTAACTTGTACCCTTATGACTTTGGATGTTGATTCCTTTTTATTCCAGTTCCTGCTGATTTATCTACTTCCTTTTAGATTGTTAATATTTATTATTGGTTTTGCTTTATTTGTGCAGCACTTCCAAGTATTTTTAGATGAACAGATTGAAATGTTAACTGAGTCTGCCATGTTTGCAGATTCAGAAGGGTTTTCATCCTTTTATAACACATATAAATTATTTACTGAATCTCAGGTCTAGTGAATTTTCATTCAGTTGTGTGTGTGTATGTGTGTGTGTGTGTATTTTTTATTTTTTATTTTTTGAGTCAAAGTCTCACTCTGTTGCCGAGACTGGAATGCAGTAGCATGCTTATGGTCACCACAGCCTCAACTTGCTGATCTCAGGCGATCCTTCTGCCTCAGCCTTCCAAGTAGCTGGAACTATAGGTGTGCCACCACGCCTGGCTAATTTTATGATTTATTGTAGAGATGAGGTCTCGCCATGTTGCTCAGGTTGGTCTCGAGTCCCTAAGCTCAGGCAATCCTCTCACCTCCAACTCCCAAATGCTGGAAGTATAGGCATGAGCCACCATGCCCGGCTCATATATTTTTGTAAACATGCAATTTTATGAATCCCCTGTCTTCTTGAGGTCTGCTTCTTTTGAAATACTTTTCCCTTTTTATTGCTCTTCTCTGGTCATAAAATGCTAACTGTTCTGGACTATTTACCCCTCTGTGGAGAAAAAGATAAATTCATTGGTGATATTAATTTAAAATTAGGGCATATTTTGTTACTCCTGTAGATCTCTTTTCTTTAGCAGAAACTAACTTTGATAACGTTATTTTTAATGTTATCAATCTAATGGTATTCCTGAGAAAGTATTCTTTGCCTAAAATAGGCTCTTAATGAATCTGGTTCTCTTCATCATCAACCTAGAATATGGAATATTCATATGCCTGGTAAACTTAGCAGGTACCCACTCAGCCCTGCCAATATTTCTTGACTTAGGTCCTGACAAAGCAAGATTTCAGTTCTCTGAGCTACCTTGAATTTTTTGTCTTGTGGAAGCAGACTATTATTGTGAGAATGTTCTGAGTCATCCCCAATCCATGGATCATGAGAAGATATTTTTTCTTGTTCTTTTAGGCATTTCTTTCCCTAAAAAATTATGCTTTCTTGTTTCTATCCTTCTTTGCTGGTTTCATCTAAAATTTTCCAATCTGTGAATTATATCTTGACAATATCATAAATATGTAAATAGTTTTATAGACTATCTCAGCATTCTCAATTGTCAGGAATAAAATACCACTGACAGATTTAGCATCCCACACAGGCAAAAACATTCTTTAGTAACAAGGAGGAATTTTACCATATGGCACCCTGCTAGGTGGTGGAATACAAAGGTCTTCCAAAGTACTTATTGTAATTCATATATCATGAGAAACTGACTAATGTTTTATTTTCTTTTTAATGAGAAATGTACTTACTGCTATGTCTTTCTCCAGGTCTGAATCTTCCAATCTGGGACATATACTACCTAACAAATACCATCACACATCTTTTCTCCATTCCAAAAAGACAAAAAACTAGGAGTCCTGAACCAATTAAAGGGACATCATGAGTGGAATGGAAAGAAATGTTTAAGATAGATGGAGATTGTACCAGAATGTTACCAGCCACAACAAGACAAAAGGTAAAGAGCAAAAAGGTCACTGAACAAATATTTTAATAATGCTTTATTTGAAATTCCATCAGTTACACATTATTACCTTTACCATGCTGCAGAAACTCAGGAGGGATAACGTGAACAGTATTATTTATAATACAACAAACCTCAGCACCTCTAGGGCATACATCAGCCACTAAGCATTTTGCCATGGATTGCCTTATTTTCTGACTTTAAAACGCTGCTTTTTCTTCAACAGAAGGAAACTATGTATACAATTAAACTAATATTAATGAAATAGAGAGAATTTTTTTCTGTCACTTTAGTAGAATGGACTTCCTAATAACAGTATTAACATTTATTTAGTGCCTTCTATGCATAGAGACTGTATTAGGTGCTTCACATGTGTTTACTTATTTTGTTCTCACAAACAAACTCTGAGGTAAGTGATACTAATTTATCTGCATTATAGAAAAAAAAAACAGCTTAGAACATGCAGAATTGAAACAACTAGACCGATGCCATCTATGTATTAAATGTGCTTCTGGAATTAAATGTAAATGTCATTCTCTTAACCATTGAGATACTGTCTCTTTACCTTACCAGAATTTAATTTAATTTTAATCTTTTATAGGAAGGAATGGTGTAGTGACACACTGAATCCATTTTAAAATGGCAAGATTCTACATTATACTATGGACTACTATATTAAACATGTGAACATATAGCTTAATGAAATAAGTTGCTATGGATAAGGCTGTCCATTTTTTCACTATAAAATGAGTATTCAATTTGAGGATTTTTTTTCTGTCACAAACTGACTGTGTGATCCTGGATAGATTAGTTAGCTTTTGCCTCTCTTCATCTGAAGAATGTTATGCACAGAACATTCACATGTAATTAGTTTGAAAACCAAATAATTTTATCTTTAATCCAACCAAAATTCCAGCACACTATAGTGTCATGTTAGTTGTCTGCTGCGTAGATTGAAATGGAAGTCACAGAAATGCAAAACTGAAAGTCTGCTCATGGCTGGTCAGAACTCCTCAAGCACAGGCCGCTCTCATTTCCTACCCCTGGTAAATTCAAGGGCTCACTACAATTCAGGAGGCAGAAGGGTGGACAGAGACAGGTACAGGCAAACACTTCTTCCACTTTGATAGTACAAGTTAGATATCTTTTGAAAGCCAATACAGGCCTATAAGTTTTAACCATGATTTGAATTACAACCTGCAGTTTTTAACACTGAGAAATGCAGATTGTGTTTAAAGCAAAAAACATGATGTTTCTACTGGGAAACTTGCATTCATATCAATTTGCAATCCTTTGAGGATCCTTGTCAGATCTTTTCTGTGTCATTAGGTTTGGGGTTATTAGGTGTGAGTTAGCACTTTCACAGGTCTATGCTGGCAACCAGCTTTTTTCCAACTGTTGTGCTGTGTGTGTGTGGGTGGGTGGGTGGTGAGGTGAGTGGTGGACAAATAATACATAACTCATCACGTAAAGCTTCACTGACTACAGGGAAAAACATGTGAAGAATATTTGGAACCCTGAATTTGGTTTTGAGTTCTATTTGAATGTAAATTGATATATTTTTAAAAATCTAATGACCTATTGTATAAAATGAAAGCAAAAGAAAGTTTAAAAGATTTTTCCTTTCAATGCACAGTTCTCCTGACCATTCTCCCTTCATTTATAAACACTGAATCATTTCTAATACTGAATCCATCACTTCTGACCTCCCACCTTTAAGACGCTGGGTAAATCTCTTACTATCTCTGACTTGAAATACTGAATCCAATAAAGCAATCAGGGCAAGCCTGGTAAAGTGTAAATCTTACCATATCACACTCCTTCTCAAAATGTTGAGACTGATCTTGCTTACATGTGGAATCTAAGAAAGTACAACTCATAGAAGCAGAGAGTAAAATGGTAGTTACCAGTGGCTGGAGAGGGAAAGGGTGGGTAGGACAATGTTGGTCATAGAATATAAAATTTCAGCTCCATAGGAGGGAATAAGTTCAAGAGATCTATTGTGCAACATGATGACTAGAGTGAATAACAATGTACTGTATTCTTGAAAATTGCCGAGTAGGTTTTAAAAGTTTTCTCCACCAAAAAGTATGCAAAGTAACACGTATGTTAATTAGCTCTTTTTAAGCCATTCCACGATGTATACAACATTCAATACATCATGTTATACAAGACAAATGTATATCTAATTATTATTTTTCAATTAAAAATTAATTAATTAAAGTTTTTAAAACTCCACAAAAAAACTGATGGCAGCCCAAGTCAAAGAAAAGAAATCCTTTCACTCTGCAGAGACAAGGCCTTAATCCACTGACTTCGCTGCCCAGGCATCTTCCCCTCGGTTTTTACCCCAGTCTGATTAGCCTCCTGCTTGTCTCTCCAGTGTTTCAGCTTGCTCTCGTTTCAGAGATTTTCCTTGTTGGACTTTCTGCCAGGGAAACATTTTTTTCTTGGATACCTACAGTAGAATGAACTTTTCTCCTATTCAAAAGAGGAGCAACTCTCCTTCACTTGACTTGCTATCCTTTTCTAGTCTCATTTATAAAAAAAAAGTTTGCTACCATTATACATATACATATACACACAATATGTATATCTGCATAACTTATATATGCATATTCACATTTTCAAAAAGAATTTTAAGGACCTTGAGTTTATCGCATTAAACTTAGGGTCAACACATTATTCTATCTATATTAAATATCATAGCACTATTATCTTCCATATGGTTAGTAATTTAGGTGAGAGATAATTGGTATATATTAATTTTTTCCATATTAAATATGATGGTAATTAAGTTTAAAATATGTGAAAACATTTCTTTGGAAGAAATAATCATTATCTCTAGGATGTAGAATTAAGAGTAATTTTTGTTTTCCTCTTTCCTTTTTTTTTTGAGTTGGAGTCTCACTCCGTCGCCCAGACTGCAGTGCAGTGGCCGCTCCCGGCTACCGCAGCCTCGACCTGCTGGGCTCTGGCGATCCTTCCGCCTCAGCCTTCCAAGTAACAGAAACTACAGGCACGCACTACCATGCCCGACTAATTTTTGATTTATTGTAGAGACAAGATCTCACCAAGTTGCCTGGCTAGGTCTCGAACCCTCAGGCTCAGGCAATCTACTCACATCGACTTCCCAAAGTGCTGGGATTACAGGCTGAGTCACGCAGCCCGGCCACCGCTTTCCTTTTTTTTTTTTTTTTGAGTTGGAATCCCACTCTGTCAGCCAGGTTAAAGTGCAGTGGTACAATCATAGCTCACTGCAGCCTCAATCTCAGATTCTCGATACTTTTGCCTCAGCCTCCAGAGAGCTGGAACTACAGGTGTGCACCACTGCCTGGCTAATTTTTTGATTTTTTTTGTAGAGACTAGACTAGTCTCAAATTTTGAGCTCAAGCAATCCTTGCACCTTGGCTTCCCAAAGTGCTGGGATTACAGGTGTGAGCCACTGTGCTCAGAAGTTTCCCTCTTTAATTCTTTCTGGGTTTTAAAAGTTTATGACAAACTATACATATCTTATGTTTATTTATGTTATATTAACAATTTATTCGTTTTTATTTTAATCAGTAAATGGTCATTTTTTTGAAAAACCAAACTGTAGTAATGTAAAAATATATAATGTGTAAAAATAGAAATACTCTCTGCTTCTCTGCCTACCCTCTAGGTTCCACTCCATGGCTTGACTCTTTTCATCTTGTCTTTGATTATTACTTTTTCTTTATTTTAAAGATGCAGGGTAGCCGGGCTCGGTGGATCCGCCTGTAATCCCGCGCCTTTGGGAGGCTGAGGTGAGTGGATTGCCTGAGCCCGCGGGTTCGAGACCCGCCTGGGCAAGCGAGACCTCATCTCTACAATAAATCAAAAAAACTAGCCGGGCGTGGTAGCGCGCGCCTGTAGTTCCAGCTACTTGGAAGGCTGAGGCGGAAGGATCACCGGAGCCCAGCAGGTCGAGGCTGCGGTGGCCGGGAGCGGCCA
>CAUYQG010014195.1:0-19264 GCA_963574415.1 Tarsius wallacei | reverse complement strand
GTGGCTCAGCCTGTAATCCCGCGCCTTTGGGAGGCTGAGGTGAGTGGATTGCCTGAGCCCGCGGGTTCGAGACCCGCCTGGGCAACTTGGCGAGACCTCATCTCTACAATAAATCAAAAAAATCAGCCGGGCGTGGTAGCGCGCGCCTGTAGTTCCGGCTACTCGGAAGGCTGAGGCGGAAGGATCGCCGGAGCCCAGCAGGTTGAGGCTGCGGTGGCCGGGAGCGGCCACTGCACTCCAGTCTGGGTGACAGAGTGAGACTCCAACTCAAAAAAAAAAAAAAAGCATCTCTAGGTCTGTGGAAAAACCATCTGAGAGAACCTGTTACATCGACTCCCAACAGCCTCCTGCCATACCATACTTCCTTCTCTGTTCACATCACCCACAGAGCCACCCAGAAAAGTCTGATGGTTCTTCGACTGAGCTCCTTAGAAGTTTGAGAATCAATATTGTGTCTTCCTATTAGGAGGAAGTGTGCCATATTCATCTTTGGCTACCTAGCTCAAAGTTAAGCAGGGAGAATGTAGTTAGGCATCCCCAAATATCAGCTGATTCTTCCTCTGGGCCTTGTCTTAGATCATTTCTGTTTCGTCCTTCAGCTTTCGGTTCAGGCATTGCCGTTGCCAGGATTGTGTTGCCGGGAAGAGCCTCGTGTGCCTGGGGCATTTGCCTGGTCAACCGCTGTTTTATGAGCTCCAGAGACTTATTTGCGAATGTGACCCAGCATCTAGTGGCTGGCACATGGTAGACACTCACTGAATGTTTCCTAGATGCCTAGACGGTTGAATCTTTTCATCGTTCTGAATTTTCACACAACTTTGCTCTTCTTCGAGGGTGTTTTGCCTATTTCAAGGTACCCACAGCCCTCACTGGCAGCCAGTGGTCATTCTGCAACAGAGCGTTCACTCTTCGAGATTTGGGTGGTACATTGAGGAAGGCACAAGACACTGAAACTTCATTTTGGAGTCTTTATTTTTTGTTTTGAGGATGACACAGAGACGTGGAGGAATATCTGTAATCACAGTGGAGCAGGAGAGCAGATATGAACAAAGTGCTGATGATTTTTAGGGGAGAGAAGCCTAGAATACTATGGGAGTGAACAGAGATTTTAAAAATTCCAAGCCGGGCTCGGTGGCTCAGCCTGTAATCCTGCGTCTTGGGAGGCTGAGGTGGGTGGATGGCCTGAGCCCGCGGGTTCGAGACCCGCCTGGGCAACTTGGTGAGACCTCATCTCTACAATAAATCAAAAATTAGCTGGGCATGGTAGCACACGCCTGTAATTCCAGCTACTTGGAAGGCTGAGGCAGAAGGATCACCAGAGCCCAGCAGGGCGAGGCTGCGGTGGCCGGGAGTGGCCACTGCACTCCAGTCTGGGCAACGGAGTGAGACTCCAACTCAAAAAAAAAAAAAAAAGAAAAATTCCATAGAAGCTGGAAGCTTTACAAATACAGCAATTGCTAATGTCTCATGATTAAAAATCAAAATAATAAGAGACAGACAAAACTCTGTGTACTTGGAAAGAGCTGTCAATCTTAGGAAGTATACAAAAGAAACTTTCCACAGTGGTATAACTCTTTTTAATGTTTGTTCACGTGATCATAGTCCCATGGGCCTGAGAAGCTATTGGTATTGGTAGTATGACACTTGAAGTAACCAAAAGAATTGGTGGACCCACTGACCTGCTTTTGACTCTTGAGAAGAACATCTTCATGATCTCACATTCCACGAATCTTATCTCGGCCTTATGGCAAAGATTATTTTGTCTTAGTTGTGGAAGTTTGCCTGTTTCTTCCACAGAGATGACATGCTGCACATGCAGAGTGCTGCAGATGTTAAATGTGTGATCTTTTCCCCTCTTCATTTGAAACACATTGTGTACATCTGTTTCTCTGGTTTCCTTCCAGAAGGACTCACTCTCAAGGGTTCCAGTCTGCACCACATGCGTAATAAGGTGCTCACCCAGAAACGTGCTTAGTCTGCAAGCCGTCCGATGTAGGTAGACACACCTTGTACACGTACTAAGCATTAACGTCTCCAGAGAGTGCTGTGGCCCACTTTTTCCCCATATCATAGGGGATGCAGGCTCTTCTGAGCGTGCAAAGGAAAAGGCTGAAATGACCATGTAGACAGGAAAAAAACTAATTCTGGACCCTCTCGTTCCTATATTTATTAGCTCCTTGTCCCATCTGAGTAGAGTCAAATGATAGAAACCTGATAACATCTTCCTTCCTGCACGTAAACTTGCTTATTCATTCATTCAGCCCACACGAGCTTAGTCCCTGGTGATCTCATCCGGTCTTGTGGCTTTTAAACACCGTCGCCATACTAATGGCTCCTAAATTGATATCTCTAAAATCAGCCTTCCCTGAATCTCGGGCTGTCTTCGGTTGCTTATATAATACTTCCATAGGCCATAACTATACTTCCATAGGCCATAACTATCTAAGAAAATATAATTTAGCCACTCTAACTCCTAAAAGAAGGAAAATCCATCAGACCGAACAACCACCATAGAAGAACACTAATGTAAAATTCTTAATAAAATGTTAGCAAAGTCTAGCAGCATTTTAAAGAACAACATACCATAACCAAATGAAGTTCATTCTAGGGGTGCAAGGATGATAAAATGTTGGGTATACAATGGTTAGGTAAGTAAGTATCAGCTCCTCCAACTTAGTACATCTAACAGTCACTCTCTCCTCATCCCCCTCCCCACTACCTGGCCTCCCTGGAGTCTCCCATTTCAGTCAGTGACACCCCATTCCTCTGGTCACTTATGCTGAAATCATTGGAGCCATCCTTCACTCCTTCCATTCTGTGACCCCATGGCCAATTCATTAGCAAGTCCCGTCAGCTCTACTTTCAAATATGTGTATATGTGTTGTGTCACCCACTTAGTCAGCACTCTTCTCCCTTTCTAGTTGAATCTATCATTGTCTCTCACCCAGACTCCCACAAGAGCCTCCCAGCCCGCCTCCTGGCTTCCAGCCTGACCCCACAGTAGCCCATTTCCACATAGAACCAAAGTAATCTTTTAAAAATGTAAATCAGATCCTATCCCTTGCCTGCTGTGGCTTGCCTAGTGCTTAGAATAAAGTCTGAATCCCACCCTGAACTGCAAACCCCTCACTTTACTACTTCTGCACCCTTTCCTGGCCGCTGCTCTCCAGGTGCTCTGGCCTTTGGGTCATCCGAGCATCAAGCCCACGCCTGCTATAGGGCCGTTGAGCCAGCTGTTTATTCTGCCACAGAGGCTTTTCTCCCAGATATCTGCGAGATTTACTGCCTCACTTTAGAGTGCTTAAATGAGAGCTTCTATGACCACGGTATCTAAAGTGTGGGACCTTACCATTTTCATTTTTTTCTCCACTGCACATGTTGTTATATAGATCTATTTGTGTGTGGCCTTTTTTCCTTTTTTTTTTTTTGAGTTGGAGTATCACTTCTTCATCCAGGCTGGAGTGCAGTGGCATGCACACTCACGGCCACCCCAGTGTCGACCTTCTGGGCTCCAGCAGTCCTTCCGTCTCAGCCTTCTGCGTAGCCGGAATTACAGACGTGCGCTACCACACCTGGCTAATTATTTCATTTTATTTTATCGTAGAGACAAGGTCTTGCAAAGTTGCCCAGGCTGTTCTTGAACCTGCGGGCTCAGGCAATCCACTTGCCTCGGCCTCCCAAAGTGCTGGGATTACAGGCTGAGCCTCTGAGCCCGGCAACCTTTTTTTCTAATGGAATGCAATCTCCTTAACGAGCACAACTTTGCTTGGTTCATTGCTCTGCCCTCAGGTACCCGGAACAGTGCATGACAATCATGTGGTAGATACTTTGTCAATATTGAAAGATTGAAGGAAAAACACTCACGGAGTAGCCATCTTTGTTTCAGGTATTATGCTACAGGGGTAAAAAGCAGGGGGAAAGCATGTCTCTGCCCTTGCAAAACCTGCCCTGGGTGTCAGAGACAGACACCCAAGCAACCCTGTCATACTGATACGACTCGGGGGCTGGGGAAGCTCCAGCATGAATTTCCCAACTGTGCCCTCAGGAGTCGGAAAGGTAACCAGAGGAGCTGACATTTGAGATTATTCCTGAAGGATGAGCAGGTGTTTGCCAGACAGAGACAGAGAAGAGTGGGCAGAGCATTTGAGGTGTGGAAACAGCACACGCAACAGCATGGAGCTGTGGTAGAACAAAGATCAGTGAAACATGCATGTAACCAACTTATGGGAGAGTTGTATAGGATGAGTATCATAGTTTGTTTTCTGTTGGTGTAACTTAATACCTGAAACTGAGCCATTTGTAAAGATAACAGTGATGCATATTCTTACAGTCCAAGGTCGAGGGGCTGCATCTGGTGTGTTCCTTCATGCTGATGGGGACTCTGCAAAGTCCTGATGTAGCACAGAGCAATCACATGAGAGGGGGGTCACAGGAGATGGCCAGATTGGCTTTATAAGAGACCCATTCTTGTGATAACCACTCCTTCAATAACCCATTAATCCAGGAATGGGCTAATTCATTCATGAGGGCAGAACCCTCATGACCCAATCATCTCCCAATCGTCCTATCTCTCAGGGGACCAAGATTCCAACACTGAACTTTTGGGGAACACATTCAAACCATAGCAGTGAGTTTAGATAGATGAGTTGCCAGGAAGCAACAACTTATTTCCATTGTAGCCCCCAAGCATGATTCTCCCCTGGAGTTTTCCTTTTCAGTAAATGACTTCCTCATTCATGTAATTGCTCGAGTTGAAATCCTCAAAGTTATCCTTAACTCTTTTCATTCTCACTCACTCCACATCAAGTCCACTTGCAAACCCCATAAGCCTAATCCAGCCTCTAGTCACCGCTCCTAGGCATCCTCTCTGTTTCAAGCCATCATCTTGCTTGCCTAGACTGTCACAAGAGCTTCCCAGCAAGCCTCCCTGCTTCTCTTCTGACCCCCACAGTGACCTGTATTCTACACAAAAACTAATATTGTGAACTGCTGTTAAGTTAAAACTGGGAGACCGGTTTAGGTCAGTGTCAACTAAAGTACCTATTAAAGATTGTTTCTATGTATATGTGTTTTGAGTGGAAGAAAATTATTCTCATGTGAAAGTTTGTATCTTCTTTACACTTGTATGACTTCTGTGGTATTGTGGTATGCAATCACATGTGGGGTTGTCCCCTTAACAAAGGAAAGACAGAGGCCCTCTTCATGTTTATTCTCACAGTACCTGGCACTGTGCCTGGCACACATGGTCAATGCACCATGAGTATCAGTGAAAGAATTATTCTTCACTTTATAACAGACTCCTGCTGGGTTCCTTTAGTGAAAAACTACAATAAAACAAACCTAAAAAAAAAAACAGAAAGGAAACAGAGTAGAACAGATAATCATGAATTCAAAAACTGAAAAAATTAAAGAATTAATAAGTACTTTAGCTGACTCGATTAAAAATAGAGGAAATGATAAAATAAGGTAAATATTTGCTATATTAAAAAGGAATTGTAAAGTCTAATTTACTCAACTTTTTATCAGTTAATTTGGAAAACCATGATTCTCTAAGAAAATGAAATTTAGCCACTCTAACTTCTAAAGAAGGAAATTCCATCAGACCAACCAGCCACCATAGTAGAACACTGATATAAAATTCTAAATAAAATGTCAGCAAGTGTAGTAGCATTTAAAAGAACAACATACCTACCCAAATGCGGTTCATTCTAGGGGTACAAGGATGATAAAATAATATGTAGTTCATCATATCAATAGATCTTGGTAGGAAACTCATTTGATCATCTTCATAGGTGCTGCAAAAGTACTGATATAGTTTAACATCCATTTTTCATTAAAAACCACTTTATAAAATCACATGTGGTGGGATACCACCTTAACATGATAAAATATATGCATCTCACCCAAAATTGAGCACTGTGTTTATAGGGAAACACTAGAAGCCATGTTTACAAGAAACAGTGAAGACAAAGGTGCCCATTGTTATAACTCTTCTCTAACATTGGTCTGAATGTATTAGCCAATGCAGTGCAAGAGAAAGGAAATGGGAGCATGAAAAGTCAAGAGGAAGAGGTTAAACTGATGTCTGTCGTTGATGTGATGGTATACTTAGAGTGTATGCTTATTTCTGTGAATCAATGGAAAATTTTGAAAACAATAATCTCATTAAGCACCAGTTGGTTAGCAGATATAATGGAGGAAAAGATGCTATTTATAATATCAAAAAATTAAAAATCCAGACACAATGGAAGAAAAGATGCTATTTATAATATCAAAAAATTAAAAATCCAAATATACATATACACATGCACATAAATACATTATGTGCATAAAATAGGAATTGAACTTAAGAAATCTGTAGAATGTAAATCTTTACTTCTATAAATAAATAAAATTCTCCTGATGTGCAGAAAAAACCAAAAATGTGAATGAATGCAAAGGCAACCCATGGTCTTGGATGGAAAATCTCAGCATCACAAACTTAACATGATCCCAGGAAAAATGCCAACAGAATATTTTGAAGCCAAACAAACTGAAGCTAAAGTTCATGTAAAAACAATTAATTAAGAAAATAGTCAAGAATTTAAAAAAGGAAACAATAAAAGAAAATTTATCCTTAGAAATTCAAGTAGATTACAGTAAGTTTATATATTTGCATTAGGGCGTTAATAGATAAACAAGTCAATGGCACAGTGTAGAATCCAGAAATGATCTCAAATACACTTGAAATTTTAGTTTACGCCGGGCTCGGTGGCTCAGCCTGTAATCCTGCGCCTTGGGAGGCTGAGGGGAGTGGGTTGCCTGAGCCCGCGGGTTCAAGACCCGCCTGGGCAACTTGGCAAGACCTCATCTGTACCATAAATCAAAAACGAGCCGGGCGTGGTAGTGCACGCCTGTAGTTCCAGCTCCTTGGAAGGCTGAGGCGGAAGGATCGCCGGAGCCCAGCAGGTCAAGGCTGCGGTGGCCGGGAGCGGCCACTGCACTCCAGTCTGGGCGACAGAGTGAGACTCCCAACTCAAAAAAAAAAAAAGAAAGTTTACATAAGAAAGCATCTCAGATCAGGGTGATAGAACTGGATTGTTCAATAAATGCTGCTGAAACAACCAAATCACTATCTGAGAAAAATCAAATTTGGTAGTTCATATTTCTTTATTTTTTAATTTTTTCAAGTCAAAATCTCTCTCTGTTGCCCAGGCTGAAGTGTAGTAGCACAATTACAGCTACCACAGCCTCAACCTGGTGGGCTCAGGCAATCCTCCTGCCTCAGTCTTCCAAGTATCTGAGACTACAGGTGCACACCAACATACCCAGCTAATTTTTAAAAATGTATTGTAGAGATGAGGTCTTGCCATGTTGTCCAGGCTGGCCTGGGCTCACACAGCCGTGTTTATAACACAAAGCTGGCAACCAAAATAGCTGTCGATAGTGCATTCGTTATATAAATTACGTTATGTCCTTATAGTCAAATACCATAAAGCTATAAAACAGGAATAGCAAGTGAGAGACGGTGTTGTGGAAGAAATGTCCCGAGTTGTGACAAGCAGGTAACTGGTTCTTCCACCATGACAGTGTACCTGCCCACACCTCGCTAGTGTTCACCAGTTTTGATCACAAACTGCATGACCCCCACCCCCACCCCACTCTTCTTGCGCACCTGCTCTCGTCCCAGCGACTTTTTTTGTTTGTTTCCCGAGATGAAAAAAGTCCTCAAAGGGAAATGTTTTGCCCATATGGAACAGATGAAACAAAAAACAGCAGAAGCACTGAAAGGCATCAAAATTGATGAGTTCAAAAACTGTTTGGAGCAATGGAAAAAGTGTCTTGATAGGTGTTTTATATCAGAGAGTACTTTGAAGGCAACTGAAGTTTAAGCATGTAAAAATAAATACACAATTTTTTATAAATAAATTCTGGGTTTTGGGGGGTTCCCCCTCATATATTTTTAAGTGAAAAAACAAGGTGCATGGTAGTGGCATAGTATATAAACTATTATGTAAAGATTTATCTATTGATATATACGTCTTTGCTTAAATAGGCATAAAATCTCTCTGGAAGAATATGCAAGAGATATTCGTTTCCTCTAGAAGATGGAACTGTGTGACTGGGAAGCTGAGGTGGAGAGTTTTGTGTTTTTGCTTTTGAGACTTTCACTATATACCATTTTATCCCTTTTGAAATTTGAGCCAACCAAAGCAAAAAAAATAAAATTTAATGATATTTTTCAAGTCATCCTTAGAAGACGTCTCTGTTTTACCCAACAACATAGTTGAATCTCACAAAGATAATGTTGAGCAAAAGAACCCAGACACACAAAAAAGTATATATTATCTCATTTATGTAAAGTTTAAAAAAACATACAGCTAATTAATGTGTAGAAAGTTAGAACAGCAGTTTTCTTGGTAGGGAAAATGGCTGGGACAGGGCAGGAAGGTGAACTTAGGGTGCTGACAAGAGTTTTGATCTGAACAGTGGTTACCTGAGTGTGTTTACTCAGAAAAAAATAATTGATCTATACCCTTTCGACTGATGTATTTTTCTGTTTGAAAATATTAAATATTAAATATTAAAAATTGTCAAAAAATTAAAAAACCTTTTTTAGGGCCGTCTCCATTTCCTAGGGCCTCCGTAGCAATATACTACCAGCTGGGCGGCTTACAGCAGCAGAAATGTATTGTCTCACAGTTCTGAAGGCTGGCAGTCCATGATCAGGATGTCAGCAGAGCCATGCTCCCTCTGAAACCTGTAAGGAGGAATACTTTCTGCCGCTTCCTAGCTTCTGGCGATTGACCCTTGGCATTCCTTGGCCTGCAGCCTCATCACCCTGCTCTTGACTCCATCTTCATGTGGTGCCTCCATGAGGGGGTCATCATATATAGGATGAGGGGCCCACTCTACTCCTGTGTGATCCCATCTTAACTAAATATATCTGCAGTGACCCTGCTTCCAAGCAAGGTCACGTTCTGGAGGTCATGGCTTCAGAATTTCTTTTGGAGGGAAGGAGAACGTGACTCAATCCACAACAAGGGTTAATGAGAATCTTTCTTAACAGAATATCGGATTTGCTACAGGAGAATGTTTTAACCTAATTTTCCTGACTGATTTGTGAAGTATGCTGTTGTTGAGATGCGCTCTTGCAGAGAGAGGGAACCCAATGCTGTTTCCACCAAGGATGTTATCTCCTTGACAATAATTCAGCTGCTGGAAAATGAGAGCCTAGCCTACTGACTCCTGTAATTAAGTCAGAATAAAAGCAAGGAGGGCTTTCCAGCTCCTTTGGTAGCCTCCATCACGATGTTATAGTTCTGTAAAACTAGGGGCTGTCTTTACAGGTTACGGGCTTGGCACGTTCTTACAGTTCATCTTCATCATAAAGCAATAACGTTGGTCTTGAAGATGGGCTTTTTGAACAAGCCTCCTCGTCTTTCACCTTTACTCCAAGGATCCCGCAGAGCATCACTTCTCATTGGCATGAGTGTGGGCTTTATTTTTCTCTCGAAGAGTCAGCAAGTTTCCAAATGAGTAACAGGCATAGGGTGTGGCTGTGGCTTCCCTTTGGTTGTACATCTGAATTGTCCTTGAGGCATAATTAATCCCATGGTTCTCATGGAAGTTACTTTCCTAATTTAATGGAATAATTATTTTGTTGTCACTGGCCTCCAGTGTGTGTGGCTCGTTGTAGGTGCTCTGTGAGTACATGCTGACTGCCCCAAAACAGAATGACATTTAGCCACTTAAACATTGTCAGAATTCAATCTTTTTAGGGCAGGCAGAACTGATCTGTGCTAGACAAATATTAGAGCAGTGGTTGCCTTAGGAGGAGGGGATTGACTAGGATGGAACACGGGGCATCTTTCTGGGGTAATGGTTATAATCTATAACTTGATAAGGCTTGGATGACACAGGTGTGTATATATATTTGTCAAAAGTCAGTGAATGTGCACTTAAGATTTGTACATTTCATTGTGTGTAAATTTTATCTCAAAAGAAAAAAACTATAAACAAATCTTGAACTCTTGCAAACGATGTGCCTGCTAGAGTGTTTAAGAGGAAATGTGCTGATTTCTTTGATATGCATTGAAAAAATAAGATGGTAGCCGGGCTCAGTGGCTCAGCCTGTAATCCCGTGCCTTGGGAGGCTGAGGTGAGTGGATTGCCTGAGCCCATGGGTTCGAGACCCGCCTGGGCAGGCAAGACCTCATCTCTACAATATATCAAAAAAAATTAGCCAGGCGTGGTAGCGCGCGCCTGTAGTTCCAGCTACTTGGAAGGCTGAGGCGGAAGGATCACCGGAGCCCAGCAGGTCGAGGCTGCGGTGACCGGGAGCGGCCACTGCACTCCAGTCTGGGCGACTGAGTGAGACTCCAACTCAAAAAAAAATAAATAAATAAATAAAATAAAAAGAAAAAATAAGATGGTCTCTCCCTCCCCTACCTTGGGGAGGTGAATCTTCTCTCTCTCTCTCCCTCTCTCTCTAATTCTCTAATTTACTTTTAAATAAACTATATTTTCTAATCTAAAAAAAAGAAAAAATAAGATGGATTGATAGATGGATAGAGTAATAGATCTAGATGGATAGATGTGGAATGAAAGAAGCATAATAAAATGTTCATCACAGAATTGAAAGAGTGGGTATTTTTGTGTTCACTGTCAAATTCTTCAAACTTTTCTGTAAGTTTAAAATTCTTCATAATAAATATTACACAACCATAAAGAAGGACAAAATTAAGAACTTCACAGCAAGTGGGATGGACTTAGAGTCCATGATACTGAGTGATCTATCACAGAAACAAAGAACTAAGTACCACATGTTCTCATTCATAAGCGAACCTTGAACAATTATCATAATACTATAAGAAAGGGATTGGCAGTAGTGGGAAGCTGCCAGGGGATGGGGGGCACACCTCATCAACAAGGGTACCTGCATAATGAACATTTGTATGCTTAACCCTGAATTGTACCCCACAACTTTAAAATTAAAAATTTTTAAAATTCTTCATAATAGCATGTTAGAAAAAGTTCAAAATACAGAACAATACGGGACCTTGCAAATGTGGGGCCAAGGGTCTCCTTGTTGTTTTATCCCGTCTCAAGCTTGAACGTCTACTACTTACAACAGGGGACAGTACTGCCTGCTAGGGCTCTCCGACTGAATCCAACAGCAAATTTACAGAAGTACACAGTTTTACTGCCCTGCTGGGAGTCAGAGAAAGTCGTTGAAAAAGGGCGAAGGACGTTTATATTTAGTATGGCATCGCACAATATGGTCTGCTGCCAGCTGCCTACATGTAGCCCAGGAAGAATGCTGATTAGGCACTGTTAAAAGCAATGCCCTATTTTATCATTGTGCTCATGACTCAAAGGAAACTCATTTTATTTTCACTTGAAGAAAGACACGAAGAAGTTACAGTTCTATAGTGTTTTCTTAGAATAACTCTTCCTCTACCCACCCCCAATCTGAAACATAACCCCCTTGTAGAAATGAAACATAAGTTAGTGGGCTTAATTTTGGAACAAAAATGGTCTCCATATGCTCACCCATGCCCCTCCTCCTCCCGTATTTTCTTTAATACAATATAGTGGAAACCTGGGAGTCAGACCCACTTGGGTTCTCCTTCTGTTTCTGTTACTAAATGATTCTGTGATCTTGAAGAAATTGTTTAATATCTTTGAGCCTAAACTTGCACAATTTTAAAATGAGCAGATTCAATTAGCCGATCTACAAGTTCCTTCTACCACTGGAATGAAACTGCTTTTTCACCCTGTCTTGTTCTGTCATCTTGTTGGAGGCCAGCTGTAATGAAATCTTGAATCCAGACCCTGGCAGACTCTAGAAGGAAGAATCCCTGGTCCCAGCAAGACACACAAAAGACTCTGTAAGGAGCTCATTTAAATAATGCCTAAGATTTTAGTCCCAGTGAATTTACCATCTGTTTCTCCATATTAGTTGAACATGAAGTTAGTCAGATACTTAAGGCACTCAGGAGAGTAAAGCCAAGATGTTTTACAAATCTCTTCTAAAAATATCAAGAAGAAAGAGCAGAGAAGAAAGTCATTTTTATATTTATAGAACTATATGTTTCGTTCACTTGGGCTCATCCCCAGGTGAAAAATTCTCATTTCAATACTGGTTATACAGCCTGGGCAACATAGCAAGACCTCATCTCTACAAAAAATTTTTTTAAAAATTAGCTCAGCATGGTGGCACATGCCTGTAGTCCTAGCTCCCTAGAAGGCTGAGACGGAAGGATCGCCTGAACCCAGGAGTGTAATGCTGTGGCGAGCCATGATTGTTCCACTGCACTTCAGCCTGGGCAATAAAGTGAGACTCTGACTCAAAACAAACGAACAAAAAAACAATTAAATAAATAAATATTGGTTATAGGAACAGGCCATTGATTTCTAGCCAGGTTTTTTCCCAAGGAATGAAAGCAGAGCAGAAGTATTTCTGGCAGATGAGGACGAGTTTCATTCTCAGGATGTGATAGAACTCAAAGACAAGAGTAGTTAGATGTGTCACCATATATAAACAACCCAGAGAGGGTAATTGGATACGCTTTGTATCTCTTCAAGTACTGTTTACTCAAACTGTATTGCCTAAGACAGAGACTTGGCTTCTATTATGTGGATCCCTTGGCTTGGTGTTTAATTGCCTGAGGGTTAATTGCACAGGTATACATATCTGTGTGTTCATAGTCACACAACTTGCAAGTTACATACCAAATGTGGTTGTATCCATGTTTCTTTTCTATAGGCCATATTTCTATGTTTGTATGTTTTGGCATGTGTACCTCCATAGCGTCTCCCTTTGATTAGCAGTAAACTGAATGTGAGTAGCGGGACTACTTAAATAATGTAAGAGGTTAATTATCAAAGACTTTACTAATGTCCTCAGGTTGGAGATGTTTTAGGTGAGCCATCTGATTTGGTCCATTATTATATTTTCAATTATCTTTGGGGCTCAAAGAGAGACATTTATATAGCTGAGGATGACATAGCAAATTACCACAGCTCTCTAACCTTTCAAATTGCTAACACTGTTGTAATCTGTAATTATAGAAATCAGTGTGAGACTTGTGGCACTGCATAATTATCTTTCTTGATACTTTATTGCTGAATGAATTATTAATCAGAATCAGTCTTGTATAGTATTTTCAGCAACTCAGAAGAATAATGTATAATTAAATTTCATTATTCCTATTTTTGTGCTAATGTTTTATGATGTTGTAATTGATAATTAATTGGCCAAAAACTCACACAATACTTGGGAGTTTCAGGTGGCTGGAAAATGTAGAGCGTGCTGAGTTCATTAACTAAGTAACGATCATTCTGTAAAGACCACAGAGTCTATTCCAATCTGTACAAGAAGGCTTTTGAAATTGGTATATTAATCATTAAGCTCTTCGTGTTTCCTAAAAAAAAAAGCAATAACCAGGAGCACATAAGAATAATTAAGAGATTTTAATAGATTTCAAATCTGGCCAATTGTAAGTAATCAGATGTTGGTTATTAATATCAGGCTATTACACTAGACACAGTCGGTGTGCTTTCCTGTGTATGAATTTCCATTCTAGTTAAACAACCAGCAGTCTCCATATAATCACAGTTTCAAAAAGAGAGTAACAGTGCTATAGCCTTAAAAGCCACCTCCTTCTGCCTTTGATGAGTATAATCCAGGGTGAAGCACAACTTTATAGACAAAGTCTGGTCTAATCTTCTTTTCCAATTGTCTAAAATACTAAATAGTTTTCCTCCTCACAGACACACAGGATTTACAATCTGAAAGAATGATGAACTTTTCCTTGACTGGCATTCTAACTAAGAAGTCCTGGTGTGTGTCTCCTTTGGTGTCCTTTGCAACCTAGGTAACCAGTAAAAGCTCAAACTTCCAGAATGTCTTTCACTCAGCCTGAGTTCTATTGAAAAGAAACATTGTCGGGCATTTTATGTGAACTTCTGCTGTGCCATTTTATTTTTCTTTTTAAGAAGGTGATACTACTTTCTGATTTCTAAGTGTCTCTTTTAGAAACATACCATTTTTTTAAAACAGGTGAGCATCTTTTCTCTTTCCAAAGACTTTGAAAGCGTTGTAATAGGGAATTTTACAATGCGTATGCTGTTTTTAATCCATCCTTTTCTAGGCTGATCAGAAAACCATCCCCAGGAGATTGCTCCTTTACCAACGCACCTCTACCGTCCCAGGGAGATCGTGAGGGGTTTATTTGTACATTGGTTGCCTTGACTCCAATGCTTACACTTTCAGATTATAAATTATTAAAGAGGAATCTGTCCTCAGAACACTGTGAGTGGAACCAAAGCACAATCCTGTAGCATGTGAGGAAGAACTGCTCGGTAGCCTTTGTGCTGGTCTGATTTTCGAATGACAATCAGAAACTTTTCTCTACCATCTTCTCTCAAACCCAGTCTGTGTCTGGTCCCAGGGCAGCCGAGACTAGGGCAGTGGTCTCACTGAGCCCAGTCACTCTCTGAAACGTCACCCTGAGGGTACCATTGAGAGCCCCGTGTGTAGCCATCTTCTGAGGGTTAGGTGCTGTGCAAAAGAGGGCATCACTGGCCCTGTTACTGACAGTTTGAGATGGGAGGCTATGAACAAGAGGGGGTGAGAACTGGCCATCTTCTAGAAGCAGGAGCAAGGATGCTTTTACCAGGAAAGACCAGCTTCATTATACTCTGCAAGGACTCACATTGTACACAACCAATGAATAAAGAATATGTGAATATTTGAGCACAGAAAACTTTGGAAATAAAACACACTAAGACCCTTCTGGTCTATGGCCATACCACCCTGAACATATCTGATCTCGTCTGAACTCAGAAGCTAAGCAGGTTCGGGCCTGGTTAGTCCTTGGATGGGAGACCCTTCTGGTCAGAAACTCTGCAGATGAGAACGTCGCTTCACTGTGCCAGTCTAAGCCTCTCCTGTCACTTTTGTACTTCCTTTGGTGACGTGTCTCCGAGCTTATGCCATATTAGTGTCCTCTAACATTCATATTACTCAAAATGGACTGAGTTTTCTGTCGATAAATGGATAGGCAAGGTGACCCTGAGGCACAGAAAAAACAGCTCTGGAGAACACAGGAAAGTGTATGAAGAAGGAGGCTGGAAGGACACCTCAGCAAAAACAGAAGAGACACGTGGACCTCGTGGGATCTATGAATGGTCTTTTTCATTTGTTTTCTTATTAAGTATGTATTGAGTTCCTATGATGTGCTTAGCACTTGGAGGCTCTGTGGCCTTCATAGCGAGCCAAACAGGTAAAAAAAAAAATCCCTACCCTCGAGAGAAAAATAGGCAATTAACAAAATATGAGTAAAATGTGGTGCATGTAAGGTGGTGATAAATGTTATGAAAAAACATACCCAGGAAGGCAGGTGGCGATAGCAGGCTGGAAGGTGGGGCGGGAGGCTGGGGCTGTGGTTTCAACAGAGTAGGGTGGTCCGGGAGGCTTCTCTAGGAAAGTGACGTGATGTCTGAGCGAACAGCTGAAGGATGGATTGAGCCATCATATTTAAATCTCGAAACAAGCTCTCAGGAGACCGGTTTTATCTTCATTTCTCACATAAGGAAGACTTAAATAAGCTGCCTGAGTCCCGTAGCTCTAGGAGTTGGGGGGCGGGGGACATGACACTTCCTGGTTTGTGGGGCTGCCTTGTACTAGCTGCCATGGGGGTTAAAATACAGATTTCTGAGCCTACTTCAGTAACCCCAAATCCAACATTTTAAGAACTATTGTAATTCCTAGGGATAGGAAAGTGGCTGGGTGTTAGGTCGGTGAGGCTAAAAGCGGAAATACCGTTGTGAAAAAAAGACCAGCCATTGTCTGTCTGGGGATGAAAAGTGAATGGGAAATGTTGGCAGAGTTTAAAAAGAAGAGCTCATTTGACTGTCCAGCTACTGTATGTTGAAGTAATGAATTAATGCCCAGACAAATTTGTGGAATATTTTAATCCCCACAGTCTTGTAAGATAGGTGCTTTTAGGCCAGGCGTGGTACCTCATTTCTGTGATCCCAGCACTTTAGGAGGCCAAGGCAGGAGAATCACTTGAGGCCCGAAGTTTGAAACCAGCCTGAACAACACAGCAAGACCCCATCTCTGCAAAAAATCAAAAACATTAGCCAGGCATTGTGGCGCACGCCTGTAGTCCCGGCTACTCAAGAGGCTTAGGCAAAAGGATCGCCTGAGCCCAGGCGGTTGAGGCTGGAGAGAGAGAGACAGAGACAGAGACAGACCAACAGGGAGGAAGGCAGAGGGAGAGAGGGAAGGAGAGAAGAAAAAAGATTGGTGCTCTTTATCATGCTCTTTTTATACAGATCAGGAAACTGAGGTAAGAAGAGTTAAGCGTCTTGCCCGAGGTTTTACAGCTACCAAGTGGCAGAGTCAGGATTCAAACCTGGGCGGTCTGGCTCCAAGACCTCCTTTCGCAACCATTATGCTACACTGCCTCTGTAAACCAGATGTATATACGATATCTAGGAAGTGCCTACTACAGTCCAGAAGTTGTTCTGAGTGCTCCCCATGTTTGTGTTTTAAGTCACTTACTCCTTGTGACAACCGATCCCAGAGGAGGAATCCTTACAGAGGGTGCACATGGAGCCCAGCACCATGGCTCACACCTGTAATCCCAGCACTTTGGGAGGCAAGGGGAGAAGATTGCCTGAGCTCAGGGGCTCGAGACCAGCCAGGGCAACTTGGCAACACCTCATCTCTACAATAAATCAAAAAACAAAAACAAAAAGGGTGCTTGTGATTTGTCAGAGGTAGCATAGTGATCATCATGCAGAGGCAGGCAGGCTGGCCCCAGAGCCTGGCTGGCCCCACTGTACAATCCCGCCCCTCGTGATGAAAGAGGATTCTGATTGGTGCAAAACACATATGCAAATGGTAGCAGAGAAAGGAAACAGGAAAAGCCTGTAACAGGAAGGTGGGATATTCAAAGCACACACTCAAAGCACACACACAAAGACGGAGGGATGGAATCTTTTAGGAAATATTATCAGATGAGAATCAGTATAAGCTCCCCATCTGCCAAGCGCCTGCTTTGGGTCTGAGAGTGAAATATATCAGGGTTAAGTGCCCATAAGAGCAGACATTCTTGATATAATTATGTGTAGGATTAGTCAAATGGTGGTAAGGATAATTCCTAATGTAAGCAGAGTGTTTTAGACTTCTCAGAGAACTCTTAGATCCATTGCCTATTTGACCTTCACGGTCATCGTGGGATGTTGCCGGAGGAAGTCTGCAGTGGTATCATGGCTGAAGTTGCCAAAAAGCACCAGAACACATACCTTGTCCCATCACCGTCTTGCAGGCCTTCGGTGGAAATTAAGCTAATTGGCCTTTCCCCAAGTTTAAGCAGGAGAATCTGGCGAATGAAAACATACATCAGCAGGTTTGCCTCAATAGAAGAAAGTCTCAGGATGTGTGAACTCACAAATGTATATGAGCAAAGAAATTGTCCTTTCATAATAATAGCTTTTATTTGTGGAGTGTTAACAGTAAAACAAAGACTATATTGCTGAATCTCATTTCGTTTTCCTATAACCATTTTGTAGATGGAAAGACCAAGGATTATGGGGTATGATTAACATGCCCAAAGCCCCACAAATAGGAAGTGAGAGAGCAAAGATTGAAACGGAGGCCCTCTATCTAGGGATGGAAGGAGAAGTGGGAAGTGGGTACAATGCAGAGTCAAGAGAGTGCTGAGCAATTTTGACTTTTTCTAATGAGTGAATTAGAAAATAATCTCTTCTAGGACCAGGTGCAGTGGCTTACACCTGTAATGCCAGCTCTTTGGGAGGCCAAAGTGGAAGGATCACTTAAGGCTAAGACCAGCCTGGGCAACATAGCAAGACCTTATCTCTACAAAAATATTTTAAAAATTTAAAAATGTGTGGTGGCACACATCTGTAGTCCCAACTACTCTGGAGTCCAAGGAAGGGGGATCATTTGAGGCCAGGAGATCAAGGTGAGTGAACTGTGATGATGTCACTGTACTCCAGCCTTGGTAGCAGAGCAAAATCCTGACAAAGGAGCAGGAGGGAAAAGGAAGGAAGGAAGGAAGGAAGGAAGAGTTTGCTTTATCTGAAGCGTATCGTGTGAGGTGAAATGGTATACACGATTGGTGGCGGTGTAGGCATATAAGACAGTCTGTATTTTAAATGGCATACTCAGTGTCGTGAAGCACGTGTGTCACTGTCTTTTGGTGATAACAATCATCACTCCGAGAAGCTGCCAAGGACAGGACAGGGACCTGGAAAGCTCCAAGCACATTCTTTGCCCGCCTCCGTCTTAGCTGCCTTTCTCGTGCTCTCAGGAGAGCATTTCACCTGTGTGTTAATATTCCAGCTTCATTTGACCTCCTGTACGGAGACAGATGGTCCAAGTGCTTTTATTACTTGATATGGGAATTAACAAACTGCCGAACAATGGTCTTAGCTTCATGGTTTTAATCGTTTTTAAATGGAAAGACAGGAGTGAGTTTCAGGCGTGCCCAGGCTTCAGTGGAAATTTACAAACCTTTCTCAAAACACTACCCGAATGACCCTTGAGCCCAATGACTTCTGCCCTGCCTTTGGGGTTGAATTTTGATTTTCTGAGTTACCAGGTAAACCATCTTGCAATCTAAACTTCATTCCTTCCAGCTTGCATCCCTGCAGAGAAGATGATATTTCAGAACAGAATCATGTTGTCCAGAAGGGCCTGATGTGTGAAAGAAGCAAGTTTCCTTTTATTAGGAACCTTTTCTGTGAACGCTGTATTTCTGCCAAGGCTCAGAAACGCACTTCTGTTTTCCTTTCCCACCTGTAAGCAGTGTACCCTCTCAAAATCAGGGGCAGGCATCAGTAGAGATCAGGAGGATGAACAGCCGTGAAACTATAGATACTCTTTACATATGATCAGGCAAAAGTGTGTCTGGAGTGACCCCCAAGCCCCACCCCAAGAAGGAGTCTGAAAATCTAGTCTCTACCGACATAATTTCTGGTCAGATGACTCTAACTTGGGCAGGCTATACATATTAGCATCTATAAGCAATAACTAGCTTAGAAAGCACACTAGAACAATGTCATTACTAGTATTGTTTCTTGACTTCACATGGAAACTCAGGCCCAGCATTGTCACTGTCCTGGTGGGAAAGGAAAACAGAAGTGCGTTTCTGAGCCTTGGCAGAAATACAGCGTTCACAGAAAAGGTTCCTAATAAAAGGAAACTTGCTTCTTTCACACATCAGGCCCTTCTGGACAACAT
>CAUYQG010014194.1:0-10795 GCA_963574415.1 Tarsius wallacei | reverse complement strand
TGGAACTCAGCACTCATCAGGTCCTTCTGAAGTTTGTGCTTTCAGGATATTCCCTCTGGGTCACGATCAGTCCCAGAGTAGTTGACCCACCAGTCACAGAGATTGGATCTGTTGCTCCGTGATGAGCAAGTTGAAGCACTTTCCTGCCCCACCTTCAAGATGGTGGTGGGGTGCCTGTCTTGTCCTCTTCCGTGGGACTTTGCCTCTGGACTCCCTCCATAGCCCCTGCTGCCAGTGCCCTGCCAGACGCTGAAGTGCTGAGGCAAAGCCTGGAGCTGGCAGTCTCTCCTGCCAATGGTGAGAGAGAGCCTGGGGCGACAGTCTCTCCCCACCACTTTTCACAGGAAAACTTCTGTCCTTTAAAAAACATGGCACTCGGCTTCCGCCACCTGGAAGAGCCAGGGACCAAGCAGCGAAGCTACAACACCAGCTGTTGCACCAGGGCCCCGGCCACTTGCTCTCGAGCCCCCACTTAGATGGTTTCTTCCAGCATTTTCTTCCCAGGGAGTGTTTGTTGATTTAAAAAAGAAAGAAAGAAAGAAAATGGCACTTGGCTTCTCCATCCATCCAGAGAATTGCTGGGGTCTAAGCCCAGCAGCTGTGGCACTAGCCACTGCACCAGGAGAGCCCTGGACCTTAGCTCCCTAGCCCTCACTCAGTCAGCCACTCACATGCCCACTCACTCACCAGTACATATACAAAATTTTCCATACACTCACTCACTCACCCTGGGACTCACATAGCCCAACTGGTTCAGCTGCCATCTTCTTGACTTCCCCTATTTATACAGCTTTTAGAAAAGAGGGGTTAACTCAAAAATTCAAGGAAATATTGGATCAATGGACCCAGCAGCTATTGCCACTCATGAGATCCAGCAAAGTCCCAAAAAGCAGGTCAGCAAAAGAGCACTCCATTTTCCCAAAGCAGCCAACCCCTATTATTATACCTGCTAGCTTCAAAGCTCATTGAACAGGACCTTATCTACACTGTCTTCACAACCAGGTGGGGTCAAGAACAGGAAACATGGATCCTATTTGAAAGATCAATTATTTAAGGCAGGTGGCAGGAAGCGATTGCATTTAGATGTGCCTGGACAGAAACAGGAAGAGAATTGAGGTTCCTTGATGTTCCAAGTACATATTCTATGCCACTGTTTGAACACAAAGGCTCCAGGATGAAGCATATTCTCATCCCCAAGGCTGGGGAACAGGATTTAGAAGTTAGGGTTCCTGGCTGACTCATCCGGACCTATTCTTCCCAGTCACATTGAAAAGTAATTATAATTTACTTGACCTATTAGTCAATATTTATTTTGCCTTTGATTCAGGTCTCAGATGTTCGGAGTGTTTTACCTGAGGAAGTGACACACACCTACATTTCTGAGAGTTTTGAGTCTTTCATGGTACTGTCTGCTCTTTAAAATTGTGGTAATTTTCCATTACGTTTTAGTGTTGAATGTGGAAGCACTAAAAAAATTCTGAGTTGATTCCCAATATACTCCTCCCTCATTCCTTCTTTGATTAGGTAGTAGTATCTGATTTCCCCTCAATTATCAGGAAAAATCACCCAGCCAGTCACGTATTTCCCTATTTAACTGCCGTGTCAATGCGATGAGGTGCCCCAAATGCCAAAAAGGCCAGGTGGCAGCCTCACCTACTAGTTCATTGAAAACACACATATGATCCATAGTGAAATCATTTCTCCTAGGACTGATGTTTCCAAACCATCAGAGCTCAAAGTGGCAAAATCAAGAACCAAGAATTCCATGAGTTGTCTGTTACATGTACACACACATGAGTCACTGGTCAGACTTCATATGATTCTTTGGGATTGTCTTGTTTGCCAGTCCTCCATTGGAGGGACAGGAAACTCCCTGTGAGATGATGAGAAGATGATATCAATTGTTCTGAGGTGTCAACTAGGTCTGAGAGTGGATAGATTTCCACTTGAACATGGTGCTGCACTAATCTGGACACCTTTACTATCCCTGTGTATATTCAAATGCTGCTTGGCACATGCAAGTTACCATTTGGTACATACTTCCAGGCTACTTGCCTTTTACTCAATATTGTGATCGAGAGATTGATCCAGATGTAGATCTACATTGTAAATTTTACCTGTTCTCTATGGCCATGGACTGCAGGAGGCTGGCTGTTACTGGGCTTTATTCCCCCGGACTTGGCGCCTTCATGCCCTGCCTACCTGCTTCTGCTTCAGCCCCAACACTTCACCTATTCTCGATGTCACAACCACTGATCCTGGATGACAGGTTAAAAGCCAGGGACACAGGAGTGTTCAGACACCTTTTACCCCAGGAGTCCACTGAGGAGGACCCTCTACCTGGGTGCCTTCTTATCCAGCCCCCTCTATGCTGCTGCCTGCTGCACCCACTGAGAAGAGGCTGGTGCCTATATTTTGGCCAGGCCAAATCACAGGGAGCACAGTGAAGGAAACAGGGAAGAGGAGAGGGAGTTACATTTTCGACCTAATAAAGATCTGGAAGCAACCAGGCAAAGAGAGCGAGAAAGAAACAGCCCCTTAGATGTAGGCCGAGGAGGAAAGACAGGAATGGGGCTGGGAAGTGCTCCACAGGTTATGAGGCCACAGAGAACTGGGGAGGAGAGGAAGCAAGGAGAGAAGGGCTGCTTGCCGGTCTATTGAGCATCTCACCTTAAAGTGCAAGGCTAGGGGCAGATGCCTATGGTGTTCTCCTTTTTGTGGCTCGCAAGAGAGATTGATGGACTTGTCTGATGTTACACAGAAGTGAGAATGAAACTGAAAAAGCCTGTATCTATAGCCTGGGCTTCTACCCACCTCCTCTTAGCACATCTCTGTTTCAGTTTGAACACATGCCTGTCCCATACTCTCCTCTCATTACCAAACAGGGCTTGGCTTTATCAGGTAGAGTAGTTAAGTGTTGGCACCAAAAGGTGATCTATTGTCTTAATATATCAGGATATTTACCTCTCAGACCAGTTCGGTTTCTTTTGAAGAAAGACCAGGACCAGAGGGTGAGAAGGGAGAGAGCCAACTCCCTCTCGCCTTGTCTGACTCGCTTTCTTTGAGTCCCAGGGTCTGATTGGTTCAGAACTAAGAGGAACCATGGTGACCACGATGACTCACAATGGCCCTCAGAGCCTTGTGACCACACTCATCTGCAAGATTCAAATGCTGGACACTGTCGCCTGGATTACTTCTGGTTCTGGGCTGATACGGA
The DNA here is from genome assembly GCA_963574415.1 of Tarsius wallacei. Taxonomy (NCBI): domain Eukaryota; kingdom Metazoa; phylum Chordata; class Mammalia; order Primates; family Tarsiidae; genus Tarsius; species Tarsius wallacei. The sequence goes on along the minus strand of CAUYQG010014194.1, from coordinate 7,578 downwards.
GGGTAGACGTTTCTGGGAAAGAAAGCAGATATTACCCATGGGTGGGTGCTACGCATGTCTGTTCCCTGCATAAAACACTCTGCTGTCTTGCTCTTAGATCTCGTCCCTGGCTTGTGCAAAATCGCTTCGTTATAATTTCTCCTGTGTGAGGAGTTTAACATCACCCATTGCATCGCACCACATACCCTGGGCAAAGTTCAACAACTTTGACCTTCTGTTCCAATCAGGAACTTAGCTCCAGGTAGAATTTTTCACTTTCTTCTCTCTCTGCACCCAGTCTTGGTCCGATGACAACTTTTAAAATATGCCATTCACTTCAGTGGGGTGATTAATTGCACAGATTTTGGCCGTGAGTACTCATATGTCTCAAGCCATATTGCCTTCCAAAGTCTCTGATTTAGAAGAATGACTAATGTATTATTATATTCAATGTGTGAGTTATGTCCGTATTGTCTGGAAGCAGGGCAGGGACTTTTACAAGCTGTCTGAGGGATAGTGGTGGAGATAATGCTTTGTATTTTTCAGAGTGACGTTCCTTGAGGGGCTAAGATGACTGTGATGAGATGGGGCTTCCCCCCACACTGGCTGCCCCATTTAGTCTCACGCCTCAAGGAAGGTAAGGCCCAGATGCCTTTAAGAGGGCCTCAGGTCACACTCCCTTTTTAAGTGACAGGGAAGGCTCACTCCTCCAGGTTTCCTCCTGCCCCCTGTAGAGTCATGGAGAGACCCCAAGGCAGAGTTCAGTGACGAAAACAAACTGGAGAGGAAAGTGAAATTCTTGTTGTTGAGTATTTTATTCATTAAATAAAGTGGAAAATGGTCTGTCTCTTTGGAAATTTCCTTCCTAGAATACATATGGCAATCACCTCGGATTTTGGCCAGAAAATGGTGGCTGACAGAAGTTAAGAGCATAAAACAAAAAACCGCATGAAAAACAAGGGAATACAATAGAAGTAAAATATCTTATCCACATTGGTCATAGACCTTGTAGAACACCTAGAAATGTGATTAAGATATTTACAAGAAAAATACATTGAAACTTTTTGATGAGCTACCGTTTCAAACACTAAAATATTATTTTAAACACAATTATTTTCTGGATAGAAAGATAAGTTTTTGACATGCTATCAGTTCTTCTTTAAATTAATCATCAAATTCAGTGTATCCCAATCCTAAATCACAACAGAATTTTGACTGTTTGTGTCTGGAACTGGCTGGCCAGATACAATTATGTTGAGGGAAAAATGTGATGGCTTGTCCAGGAGGAGGTGCTTGTCATACCAGATACCAATACTTACCCTCTAAAGTTAACAACTGACATAGGAATTGATAAGTGTTTCAATGGTTCAAAATAGGAATTCTGGACGTATATCTGTATATATTTGGAATAAAAACAATGATAAAACTGACATTTCATGCCCAACTTGCCTCAAAACACTCTTATGACCGTGTCTGTGTGTGTGTGTGTGTGTGTGTGTGTGTGTGTATGTGTGTTTCAGCAAGGGAGAAGTGCTGAGGGACTTTAGGGAACATTTGGAGATTTTCCTTCAGGGAGTTCTGGATTATTTCAACAAGTACAGGCTTTCTCTGCTGTGCTATCTTACTGATATATCCGTGGAGTCAAGCAGTCATGGCTAAAGAACACTCTGAAGTCACTCCCAGCACATTGATAGCAAACATCCCAAGAAGGCAGATGAATGCTTCAAACCTAGCCTGGTTTCAAAAACCATGTTGAGTGCTTTACTTCATCAACAAATGGAGAAACACCGAAATGATATGGATGTGACCCAGTGGACGTGGAAATGGACACTGACACTAGGGTGCAGTTGGCCTTTTCAAAAGAACCCACAAAATGTATGCTCCTCCAACCCATAGTAATTACGGAATTCCCTCTCACCACCCCCCAAAATGGTATGGATCAATATATCCTTCCCCTGATGAAACAGTTAAACTGGAATCTATGTTCCTACTGTTTTGGTTTGAAGTGGTTTCTGTTCACGTTTCTACATTTCTGACCCTTGTTCATGCTGCCCAGAGGCCACAAGCACATGAACTGTGGCTACTCATCCTTGAGAGAGTGTTTACAACCATTGCGGAGTCTGGGAGACTTGGATCTAAAAGGGCCCCTGTTTGAAAAAGCTGGAAGGTCAGCTGAGTGTACATGTGGCAATACTGTGCACCCCCAACTTACTAGGCAATATGGAGCTTCAAAGAGGTTACTGAAGGTCTTATTTTGTCTCCCTTGAAGTTTGTGAGGGACCGTGGGAAAAAGTGTCACAAACAAATTGAAAATGGGAGTGGCTGGGACTGGGAAGAAGCAAGTTCTCTCAAGAGATCTCAGTGGAGACCACATGTCAGGGAACTCCAGTGGCTTGAGATTCACCGATGTGGTCGCCAAAGGGTCTTTAAAGCACCCACCACGGAAGAACATTCAGGTTTAAAAGCTGCTAAGCTGCATCCAGATAAGGGAGGAGCCTGTTGGTGATCGTGACCTCTTGTCTATCGAGTGTTCAACAGACCCGGAGGAAGAGCACTGACATGGGGGAGGGAACAGATGATGTCAGAGAACACAGGGACGGATCTCACCATGCCTCACTGCCCTTTCCTCCTGCAGGCTGAATGTGGACCAAGCCTGAGCTGGGGAACTGAGAAGTGTTGATATTGAAAGATTTGAGTTGTGAGAACCATCTTAGACCTGACACACAAGTTCCTCAACAATGACCGGGGGGAATACTAAGATCAGAGGGCAGGGGTGTTGATCTAGCAAGTTATCATTGCAAGAAACTGGACCTTTTCTCAGGGGATACTGAGGAAGACTGTGTAGAACATACACCGCAGAGTCATCCCACATGTAGGGTGAGGACACTGGTGGAGTTTAGACATCAAATACCCAAACGTCCTTGTTAAAGGACTTCTTCCAGGGATGATAAATCTGTGATACCTGTGCTGGCCTTGTGTCATGTCCAGCAAGCTTTCAGGGTGAGGAAAAAACAAACCACTGTGGCAGAGAGTCAAGCTTCCATTAAGCTCGTGCTGGGAGTCTAGTAATGGATCCTTTTCACAGTTCAGTCTTTGCTCCTGGGTGATTGTAATCAGCAGCAAAGGGGATTGTACATGAAACGGGGGGACCTAGCTCTGCAGGGCCAGAGTCAAAGTACATCAGTGAGTGCCAGGAGCTTATTTTGAATTGTCTACTCCTTAAATAAATCAATACCCACTGTTTGTGAGAATTTTTTTAATGAACTGCAACTGCATTTCCTCTCACAGTTATATGTTTTAAACATTTCATCAATTAGCACTTTTAATTGGCGTCTGGCTGCAGGAATCATTCTCCAGAGAATTCTGAGATAAGATTTCAGCTGCCCAAGCAATGTTTGCATTATAGACATGAACATCTCCCAGAAGAAAAGAGAGCAAGACTTTAGTAGTCTGTTCTGCAGGTAGATAGGCAACACTGGGGAGTTGGGCACAGGTCTTTCCTGGGAATTTTATAGATCTCTTGGACTGCTGGTGTCAGCAACTCGATTATTGTCAGTTAGGCTAGAGAGATACTGCAGTGTCTGACATCCTGCCGGAGGACTTCCTCAGCACTTGGAATTGAAAGAACCTCCTGCCCTGGTGTCCCATAGCTGCTGGAACTTTATGGATAGCCCTGGGATGACGTTCTCTCTGTGAAAGGATGAGTCACCTGTTAGTTTTCTGCCATCCAGTCACGAGCATCCAGGCTCATTTAGCACACTGTCTCCATGTGGGTGTTCTTCTGCTCAGAGATTTCTGGAAACTCACTGCGTTGTACTACCTGGTACAGTTGCTTGCATCCCAACCTGAATCCCCTCAAGTGATTCACCTCTAGGGCTGGAAACCTGTTTTAATTTGGGATCGTTAAGACAGAAATCACCTCTCCACTTATTAGGAGAGGCACTAGATGAAAATAAAGATTTTATTATTAATACTTACAGATCCTGGGGGTACACAGCTCACCTGGAGCCCCCACACATGCAAGTAAGGGATTGCAGGTACGGGAGAGAAAGGGTCCCGTGGGCCCATACTTTTGTTGAGGTCCTGGGCATTATCCGAACCGGCTTCCTGTGGGGAGTTATAATTTGTGGGTTTAAAGCAAGCAGGCCCAGTACCAGGAAGTCACACAGTGTGTGACTGTGAGATGGTCACTATGGCTTCCCTGCACAGTCCATGCAGTGTGGGTTAGTGAAGCCAGTCAAATAGGCTGTATGCAACTGCATGATAGGGAAATACATGCTCACCCGGGAGCAGTCGTATAAGGCACATATCCAGATGAGCCATGTTGAAGAATTGCAGAAGGTGTATAGGATGGGAATGTGTATCAAGGTCACTGAGCCCTGCTTCTGGTATGAGCAAGTTCAGCTTATATTTAAAGTGGATGTCGAGGCAACATAAACATAAGCATTCATTACAATACTTTTGGTGTACCTACACCCCCAAAATTACCCCTCCTCAACAATCGCATTGGCCCAGTCACATCTTAGAAAATGTCTACACTCTCTAACAAGCCAATAAAAATGCATGAAAACAACAAATCAGTGGATAAGGTACCTGGAAATATTCATCAGCTTTTCTGTTTCTCCTTTTCAATGCAGTCTTCCTTACATTCTCATATGAAATGTATGTAATCAATTTTTCTAAAAAAATCATATGGTGTAGAAAAGATGTGGCAGAGTTAGACACAATCGATCATAGGATGATAATTATTTTAGATAAATGATATGGGCATGCAACTTCAACATATTATGTTTCACCTTTCACATGTTCAAGTATTTTCACAAATCTGCAAAACGCAATCTGCATTGGAGAATAGCCACAAATGTGGTGTCATGAGCAATAAGGGCCTTATCAAGCTTATTTCACTCAGGAGACAAGGTACCCGAGACCTAATTCCACACACTGTCCCGGAATGTGTGCTCATGCACCTGAGATTCTGGAGATATGGTGATTCCCAGATCAGTTACCATCTGACCTGGACTACAGATGCTAGGACCCAAGGACATTTTTTTATTCTTTATTTTATTTTATTTATTTATTAATTATAAAGATGTGGGGTGCGATTAAGGGTTAGTTATATAAACATCAATCATGCAGATATATTTGATTTGTGAGAAGAGACCGCTGACCTTGTAGCCCATTGAGGGTGATAGAAGCAACTCAAACCTTAGGAGGAAAACAGCCAATCTGAGGCCTGATCTGGGAGGTTTCTGAATCCCCGGTCTTGTCTGAAGTTGCCCATGAGGATTCAAAAGACACCAGCAGACGTTACTCTGCATTGACAAGACAGAAGTAATATTTTTGTTTCCACCATTGGGCAGTGTTTGGGCGGCAGAAGAACGTTTTAATCTATTAGAAACATACTTGGATAATATTCAAATTATACTTCCATATGCTCATTCAGTGTTCAGGAATGGTGTATTAGTCCATCCGGCCTGCTATAACAAAATACCATACAATGAATAGCATATAAAAAATAAAAATTTATCTTTCACAGTTCCGGAGTCTGAGATGTATAAGATCAAAATGCCAGCAGATTTGGTATCTGGTGAAAGCCATCTTTTTGGTTCATATATGATGACTTCTTGCTGTGTGCTCATGTGGTGGAAGGGGCAAGGGATTTCTCTGGAGTTTCTTTATAAGGACACTAATTACATTCCTAAGGGCTTCACTCTCATGACCTAACCACTTCCCACTTCTGAAAGGCCCCATCTCCTAATACTATTGCCCTGTTAGTTAGGATTTCAGCATATGAATTTGAATAACATAGTCATAGAAAGTGGTTATGACTTCCTAAGCTTTGTCTCTTGCAATCACTTCATATATGCCAGTAGATCGTAGGGCACGTAGAATGCCTAATGTTTCCCAAATTTCTATCGTTCTGCATTGTAAAAATCATTCTTTTCATCAGATTAGTACGAGAGCACCAAATCTGACAACAGGCCATTGTTAAGCCTTCCCTGGGACACAGGAGTTCCCACATTCCAGATGCCATCAATGCCAATGTGTGTTTTCCTAGAGGCTGAAGTGCACACTCTTTCCATTTTTCACACAGTGGTACAACACACGGTGTACTCAACTTCTTTGAACTTCTGCCTGCAACACTTTCCTGTGTGACTTGGAAAGGCATTTGAGACAGGTTAAGCTAAGGAATTGGCAGGTATGCCCCCCCAGGATTCTATGGGCAATGGTGATACAGTAAACATGCCTGGACCTGATTCCCACAATTAAATTCATTGAAAGTTTGAGGCGCTTTGTGTGGAAGAATATGTATCTGGGGATCTTTCCACACCTGGCGCAGACAGGAGGAGGAGAAGATGGCGGCGGGACAGCCTGGTCTGTGAGACGCTCCGCAGGGGAGAACACAGAGGGCCTCTAGCTGTCTCTCCGGGGGCTGCGAATCCCATTGTTGGCAGCCCGCTGTTCACGCAGAGCTCGGTGGTCACCACTGCTGAAGCATAAAGCCAGTCTGGACAAGCCCTGAAGGCAGGGACAGAGCAGCTGCCGCCCCAGCCGCCACCTCAGTAGCAGCCATTATAAATCGCCCCTCCCGTGCCTGAGGTGATCCACGACTTCAGACTCTGAAGCTTCTCCAAGCAAGATCTGCTGAGAGCACAGCTGATTCCACTGCCACCGTGACATCCAGCCAGGCCATGGGCCTGAGGCAGGATCCTGTCTCCAGCTTCTCTCTGGTTCTACGAGCCAACCTTCCTCCAGCTCACTCCCACTTTGGGGCCAGCGGCTGAGACAAAGACCATAAAGGGCGACAATCTGGAGCAGTGAGATAGCACCACCTGTTGGCGATTCAAGGTAACAACACCGAATTGGGCAACAACAAAAAAAAAGACACAGGACAGATTTGACTAGTGAACTGTCTGCTGACCCAAACTGCCCTTCATGGCAGGCCAGGGGCAACTGACTGTAACTGTAAACAAATTCACCAGCCTCGGAAGACAGCTAGAAATCAGAGCTGAAAGGACATTGGAAGTAAACAAAAAGTCTCAGAGTGTGCTTGATTGGTTCTGTTAGTTTAATGACTTGATTCTATTCCTACTGTTTTTTCTTTGTCTGTTTGTTTGTTTCTTTTGTTTATTTATGTTTTTTCTTTTTCTTGTTTTTTTTTTCTTTTTTCCATTTTGTTCTTCCTTTTCTTCTCTTCTCTCCTCTCTGTAAACCATATCTTTGCATAGAGGAACAGCACAGTAATAAGGCGGTAGGTTAGCTTGTATGTTAGCATCATTCTATGTTTTAGTTTTTTATTGTATGGGAGTTGGGTAGTCTGTAGCTATGGTCTATTTTTTTATCTGTTTAAGTTTAGGCCTCTCTCTCCATCTGTTGGTACACTCATCTGTTTCCCCCCTTACTCTTTCTCTCCCCACCCACCACATCCCCACACTATCTGCGCCATTCTCCTCCCTCTGTTAACCTCATTTTATTTCAGGGAGTAAACCTACAACCCCACTGCATGAACAGACTCCAAGACAGTGCAAAGTGGGTTTCAGATTATCCATACACCTGTCAATGGATACCAGGACCTGCAGATAGATTCTGAATCACAGC
>CAUYQG010014186.1:0-10260 GCA_963574415.1 Tarsius wallacei | reverse complement strand
GACCCGCCTGGGCAACTTGGCGAGACCTCATCTCTAATAAATCAAAAAATTAGCCAGGCGTGGTAGTGCGCGCCTGTAGTTCCAGCTACTTGGAAGGCTGAGGCGGAAGGATTGCCGGAGCCCAGCAGGTCGAGGCTGCGGTGGCCGGGAACGGCCACTGCACTCCAGTCTGGGCGACAGAGTGAGACTCCAACTCAAAAAAAAAAAAAAAAAAAGAATAACACCTTCATCTTGTTGAACTGTTCACAGGGCTATTATCAGCACATATAGTTGTTTTTTTTTTTTCAAAATCTAACAAAGTTCCAGCCACCATTCCCAAAGGAGAACATGGATTTTGATGTGATCCCATCATATTAAATATGCAAAAATATGCAGCATGCATAATACATCTACTTTCCTAAGATTCTAATATCAAATGCCAGAGACAAAGATCTTGATTAAATGGATAAGTGAATAGTGACTAGGTCAGGATTTTTGTTTCTGTTTCTTTCCAGCTCCTCAAGCATATGGAAATTTGAGGGAATAAGAGGTTGAATGCTCTTCAGGCTTTAGGGGTAAACAGGAGCCAATGCCGCTTTAAAAAAAAAAACTAAAGGGTTCTTAAGATGAATTGATTAACAGAGATATCGTGTTCTAAACAGAGGAGGCAACAGTTCCACAGTTCTCTGTATATGAATAACACATAGATCCCACATTTTCACAACTGAAATGTGGCCAGATGGTGATGAGTGTTCTTCCTTAGCATCAGAAAGTGAAGAGGACAAGACAGAAAAAAACTCTATTGTTACAGTAAACTCTTTCAAGAACCATAATGTAAAGACAGCCAGAGTTTTCTGCATCGTTCCAAAGGGCAGCACTGAGACCAACAGGTAAAAGTTACAGGGAGACCTTTCAAATAATTAAAGCCATTCAAAAACCAAAAGAGTCTCATGAGGTGATGATGAACTTCCCATCACTGATATATTCCCACAAAGGCTGCTTTCCACTTCTCGGTTGCATGAAAATGTAGGGGTACATGAGATTCTTTCAGGCCTCAAGGTCAGGTTTTGTAGAAAGTTTCCACACAGAGAGGTTAGGCTGGGTGTCCTCAAATGACTGCACATAAACTCACCTGATAATATGTTCTCCTATTCCAAAGGTTAAGGAATTCCCCATTGGGATTTTCAAGGAGCACTCTAACCGCATCATTCAAATTTCCGGTCCTTTATCCAGCTGACAGGTCCCCTGCCCAATGGCATTTGTGCGGTTCTCCCTCCAACACACAAAGTCACACCCACACTCTTGCTAAAAGCTGTCCACTATAAACCTCATCATTTATAATGCAAAAAGGGAAGCATTGATTTTGTTCTGATTAGTCATCATAATGCTTTTCTCTTCTGTGTACTTAATCACTGTGGTTTCTCCGAGAATGGAAAGCTTTCCTTTCTGGGGGAGTCTAAATAGCTCTCCAAACAGACACCAGCTGGGCAAACAGTGCGGAGAATTTCTTGTGATAAGAGCAGCCACGCCTGCAACAAGGCCGAGCAGCTTCTCAGAGCAGCAGCCAACTCACAGACAGTTCACCGGAGGATGCGCCCATTTCTTCAGAGAATGTTCCATCCATTCTGTCGTTAGTGGGAAAACCCGGACATGGTCAATGTGCTGTAGAATCGGAGTGTTTCCCTTCCAGGACTGGAACTGGACAGAGCCAGAGCAGCACCCAAACAAGCAGGAAATGATCAAACAGCATCCAGGTGACAGAAGTAATGAAATGTTCCCTTCCGTCCTCATGTCTATGGCAGCCTTTCCCATCCTGCCCTGCGTCTTCGTGCTGCTGGTCTCTGTACAGGGATAAGGTCTTCTGTGTCCATCTCTGCCTCTCGTCCAGAAGGAAGCCAAGGTAGTTTGCAATCCCAAAAGCAGGAAACACAGAACTCAGCATCCAAGAACACACACTTTGCCTCTCAAGGAGAATTCCCAGCAACCTGGAACAAGCTGTGCTCACCCAACATTAAACACTTGCTAGACCGGTCACAGTGGCTCACGCCTGTAATCTCAGCATTTTAAAAGGCCAAGATGAGAGGATTGCTTGAGCCCAGTAGTTTGAGACCACCCTGGGCAACATAGCGAGACCTCGTCTCTACAAAAAATTAAATTAAAAAAAAAAAACACTTGTTTGAGGCAAGATAAGATGGAATGACAATAAATGAATGAATGAATGACTCCTACAAGATTGTAGACTGTTGAATAACCAGGTAGAAATTGTCCCTTAAGGAATGTTCTAGGGTGTGCGTGGATGTGAGTGTGAGAAGTATTACAGCCTCCTTATGTTCCAGGAGTACAAGAAGTAGCCAACTCTAAGTAGAGAGTTTCCTTGGGGCTGGAACTGGTACAAGTATTTCTAGCTCAATGCACCAGGGGGCACAAAAGGACAGAGGGAATAGTGTCTTTGATGCCAAGACCACCTAGTGTCTGCCTGTCAGACATGAACTCAGAGCCCATCTTTTTAAGGATGGGATCACTTGGCTTCTTGCTCTGGTGGAGAAGTGAAGCCACACCTTTTTTTTTTTTTTTTTGAGTTGGAGTCTCACTCATTTGCCCAGACTGGAGTGCAGTGGCACCATCATAGCTCAACCTCCTAGGCTCAGGTGATCCTTCTACCTCAGCCTCCCGAGCTGGGACTGCAGGCATGCACCACCACCACCACCACCGGCTAAATGTTTTATTTATTGTAGAGATGAGGTCTCACCATATTGCCCAGGCTGGTCTTGAACTCCTGGGCTCAAGCAATTTTCCAGCCTCAGTCTCCCAAAGTGCTGGGATTACAGGCATGACCCACCCCACCCAGTCTTGAAGTCACATCTTTAATTTGCATTTTTCTATTAGGTAGAGTCAAGTTCTTTTGCATCCTCAGATATTTCAGTTACTGAACTGGGTAGTGTCTTTACATTCCAAATTCCAAATTGCCAGCTACAAACACACGTTTATCTATTTGAATCCTGTCTTGATATAGCCTGGGACACGCTCAGCTGAGCCCACTCTGGAAGGATGCACTGCTTACCTGGTTTTGCCCACATTAGCAAGGTTGGGTCTACCAGGTCCAAGTCTCAATGTTGAACCTTGACCAGAAGTTTTTAAGTAAAGCAGGTGGTGAGAAGAGCAGAACTATGAAACCCCCCTAGGAATGGAAAACGACGCTATATGTGTATTCATTGTCCTAGGAGTTGATGTGAACATTAGTTCCATCTACACCTAAGAATTATATTTAGTGAAATACTGATATCAATAAGGGAGTGAGGCCCAGCATATTGTTGGGGCCAAAAAGAGCTCCCCTTCTTTCTCCTTGACAACAAGGAAAGGAGCCAGGCTGGGTGCAGCATTCTGAGGAGGCAGGTGGAGATTTTGTTCTTGGCTCACACAAGCTGAGCGGGCATCTGCCTTGGTGCACAGGTGGTGACCGTCCTGTGGACACAGATGCTAAAGGCGGCTTCAGAACCCAGTTTGTGTAGAGGAAGTCACTTCCCCAGTGTCCTTTCATGCTCTTCCCTCTTTTCTAACTTTCTCCTCCAGGCGTTTCCCTGGAGGAACAGCTGAGGTGCAGTGCCTAGAGTTCTGTTCCAGGCACAGGCTGCAGGCCCCTCACAGCCCTTGGGCCAAGACAACATGCTGTCCCTACCTCAGCTGCCACACCACCAAGAACAGTTCCAGAGAGCAGCCCCCACTATGGTCTGGATTGCTCTTCATAGGCTCTGCTCACCCTCTTCTGTGTGTCCTACTTTTGTTTCTGTAGAAGCTATGCTGGGATGTCAGTTTCTTTTCAGGGGCCTTACTCTTGGTCTCTCCTTTTGATTTGTTCTATGTCTTCTTCAAAAATGCTCTTCATCAATGTTTTTGCTGAGCTTTGCTTCCCTGTAGTTTAAGATATGCCCACAGTGCACTTTGCAGAAGCACATAGATGAAACCCGGAGAGCTCTCTGGGTCTCTCTACCTTCCATGCCCTCCAGTGACCACATTCTCCACCCCAGTGTGTGCTCTGCAAGTTACGGGACAGGGCTTGCAGGGAAGAGCCATTCTCTTGATTGGGTTCTGAGTCGCAAACCACTCCCATCACGTGGAACCATGAATAATGGAACATGATTAGAGAAAAACCCAACAACAGCTGATGATGAGAGGTGAAGAGGGAGGACTCCTTGATGGTTTCCGACTTTGAACTTGGATGACAAGGTAGAAGGCCAAGGAGAGGAGGAAGACAAAAGAGAGATGGGTATTGATGGATTGGTGAATATCCATCCACAATCTCTCCCCACAGGTAACCACTCTCTGGAATGTTGTTTATCATCTCCTTTCTTTATCATATATCATCATATACACTTTTTCACATATTTATTCTTATATGTATTTATTCACATATATTCATATTTATTCACATTATATATATTCACAAACAGTAAGTCCCCTACATATGAAAGAATTCCATTCCAAGAGTGCATTCATAAGCCCAATTTGTTCGTAAATCCAACAAAGTTAGCCTAGGTACCCAACTAACACAATCACTTATATAATACTGTACTATAATAGGTTTATAATACTTTTCACACAACAATACCTAAAAAACAAATAGTACTGTACAGTAAAGTACACAAAAGCACAATCACTTGTAGTGGATGCAGGCATGTGACATGTACACCAGACACATGAACTAACTTGCATGATTGGACATGAGAACACAAATTCACATCTTTAAGAGCTTGCAACTTGAAGGTTCATATGTAGGGGACTTACTGTATATATACATAATATATATTATATGTATATTATAAATGTTAATATATATGCATTGCATATATGTTATATTTTATATATATGCAATGATGTGATGGTAAATATTTAACAATCATCTCTCCAAAAATTGAATGTATGTGTATGTGAATGCATGGGTATAAGTGTGTGTGTGTATGCCTCTATAAGTTTATTATAAAGGTTTTTTATTTTCCTTAGCTTTATTTATTAAGGAGTCATTGACAAACAAAAAGTGCATTTATTTACAGTGTGCAATGTGGTGTTTTGATATACGTATACGTTGTGCAATGATTAAATCAGGCTAATGAATAATGGAAATGAGCAATACATTTCCATTATTCAGCTGGGTGTGGAGGCTCACACCTGTAATCCCAGCACTTGGAAGGCCAAGGTGGGAGGATTGCTTGAGCCTAGGAGTTTGAGACCAGCCTGGGCAGCATAGCGAGACTTCTACAAAAATCAAAAAAAATTAGCAGGGCATTATGCACCTGTAGTCCCAGTTATTTAGGATACTGAGGTGGAAGGATCACTTGAGCCCTGGAGATCAAGGCTGTGGTGAGCAGTGATCACACCAATGTATTCTAGCCTGGGCAACAGAATGAGACTCTGACTCCAAAAATAATAATAATAATTTTCCATTATTTGTAAGCCACCCAGTTTGTGGTATTTTGCTATAGTGACCCAAGCAGACTAAGATAAATACATTATTATTAACTATAGTCATCATGCTGAATATTATAAATTTTTTGACATAAGATATAGATAGCACACAATTTACAAATAATAATAAAATACATAATATCCTTTGTTGTACATTTGTACAGAATGTTTTTGTTGATTTTTACAATTGCAACCAACCTATAGTTGCAACTGATGAACAAATGTAGCTCCAATATGAATCTTGGTTGGTATTTTTGTTGACAATAACAAGTAAGAAGAAAGCAAATAGCAAAGACATGTGGTGGAAAATAGTTTTTCATCATTGGTGAGAGCACCATTTTTGATGAATTTGAATCAGATAGTAGTTTTCAAGTGCTAGAAGACTAGTGAATCTTGTTTTCCTCCATTTTTGTGCTACTCACAATATAGCAGCTATAGACATCACAAATTTTTAAGTTCAATCTGCATTATTAACATTTTGGACCAGGTACTCATACCTGTAACCCCAGCAATTTGGGAGGCCAAGGCAGGAGGATTGCTTGAGCCCAGAAGTTCAGGACCATGTAGCCTGGGCAACATAGCAAGACCTTGTCTCTACAAAAAAATTATGAAAATTAGCCAACAGAGGAGTGCACGCCTGTAGACCCAGCTAATGCGGAGGCTGAAGCAGAAGGATCGCCTGAGCCCAGGAGGTCTCAGCTGCAGCAAGCCATGAGCATGCCACTGCCCCTCCAGCCTGGGCAACAGAGTGAGACTCTCCCAACTCAAAAATAAATAAATAATAACATTTCGTCCATCACTTTCTTGTGTCTAGATAATCAGGAAAACAAGTAAGGTCTGATTTTTAGCATCTGCCAATTTCTTTGGTGTAAATACTCCCATCATGGCCTATTTCAAGTTACCAGGATGATGTAACTGAACACAGAGTTGAAAAGAGATGGACCGTAGCACACCAGTATATTCACCACATGGGAAAGAGATATTAATAACCTCAAAAGCACAGGTAACAGAAAAAGCAGTAAAAATAATTAAGAAATGAGGAGTTTTGAATATTTATTGCCATCGAATTTAACATAATTTATTTAACTATGTTTATATAATTTTAAATTTTCATAATGTCAAAATTCTGAAAATTTAACTGTTGGCTCTCTCAACCAGTTCCACCCGGTTCCAGCACATCACTATGTTATTTTGCTTTTGTACTTTATAAAAACTGTGCCATGATATATGTAATCTTCTGGAAGTTGTTTCATCATTCCACATCACATCACTCTTGTCTTTTGACACTCAGCACCCTCCCTCCCCTTCTTGATTCCCAGCCTATTGCAGGATGTGGCAGCTTGAGAACAATTCCCAGAATCCCTTGCCAACAGGGCTTCTGTTCTGATATTGCCAATGAGAAGCACATATTGGGATAATGATCAATTTCACTCTTCCTCAGTCAGTAATGGTGGCAGAATAACAAAGCAGTGGAAATAGTGGCTTTCTGCAATTTCCTGTTTTTTGATAGACACTGCCACCCCTGGATTTTGCCCTTTGACAGACCTTTGTAACAATTTTCAAGGCACCCGATTTCCTGAATTAAACTTTTTTTTGCTGGAAACATATAGGATGGTTTCTGGTTTTCAGATTAAAAGACTGAGATGTATCCATGTCAATGCATGTAGTCTAGTCCCATCATTTTCACTGCAGTATACTATTCCATTTTTTGACCAGATCACACAGGATTCTCCATGATTTGGCTACATTTTACACTCTTCCTGCCAAGTCTCTGATGCTCTGGGCATGGTAATCCAGATGAGACTAATATGTGCAACAAAAGACTGGGCTTTGGTATTTATTCAAATGGTTCTCATTCTTACCCATTGGACTCCTCAGTCATTGATCTCATTATCCCCCTCAGCTTTTCCTGTAGATGACCCACTGGATCCTGCTTGCTGGTCCATCAACCTTGGCCTAACATGTTATTGTGAGTTGAAGGAAGTTCAATTTTTGGAGAAGACTAGTTCCTATGGGGCAGTTCAGGCTCACAGCTGCAGCACGGAAAAACCATGTAAGAAAAATGTAGCTGGAGACAGCTCCCTTATCACTGTTCTGCCTGCTATCTCCCTTTCAGTGTACTCAATAAACTTGTTTTTCTACTCTAAAAAAAAAGTATCTCATCTGCTCACAGTAAATCACCATTATTGTTATAACTAAGTTTATAATTGCATGACATAGTTGCAACAATCTCTATATACTCACTAATTGACCATGCTCAGTCAAGGCCTTTCCAGAAAGTTCTCACTAAACCTATGTTGAGATGCTCAGGAGAAAAGCCAATGTATTGCCAGGACCAAAAAAAAAAATCTCTTTAGGGCAGGGGCATCCAACATTTTGGCTTCCTTGGGCTGCACGAGTAACCTTTTGGCTTCCCTGGGTTGCACTGAGTAAAGAGGAATTATCTAGGGCCACACAAAAATTATATAATATAGTTAGTGTATATACATAATAAGTCTTCTTTTATTTTTTATTTTTTTTATTATAAAGTTTAGAAAAATAAAAACAATGTAAAACTAGTGGAAAATTTGACCTTGTTTTTTGCAAAACTAATCTATCATTGTTCAGTGGAAGTGGTCACAATTCTTAATGAGTTCTCAAGGTGCTCATCAGAAATGTTTGCTCGAATTTTGCTCTTCGTATGCTTCATAGTTGAAAACAGCTGCTCACAAACGTATGTACCGCCAAAAAGTGACATCATGAATAAGGCGTGATGGTGAACTTCAAAAATGGAACTACATATGGGGTCATGAAGAAAACAAATGCTAAAAAACACATGACGTTAACAGATTTTGCGGGGCTACACTACTAGCTGTCCTGGGCCACAGGCAGCCCACAGGCCACAAGCTAGACATGCCTGCTTTAGGGGGTTCTCCAACAGCGCCAGAATTCCCAATTCTCTTCCATCTCCTTGTATTCCTTTGTGTCAAATAACATCTAACAGAAAGCTCTGGAATTGCAGTTATTATATGTTCCTTGAAACCTACTTTCTTGTCCCTCAATTTGGGGGTACTCATAGCCCACAGTAAGAGATGCCCCTGCATCCAGCCCTTCTACTAAGGAGCCCCAGCAGGCTACATGCACCCACTGACCAATCCACCAAGTGTGGACCATCAGCCTTCTCTGCCTGCATAGTTCACACTTTGACAACATTAAGTGGCACGTTGTTCTGAGCAGTCCATAATGTTTTATGCTTCTTTGCCTTTTGCCTGTTCTGTTTCTGCTTCTGGAAACAATTTTTTCCCCTTGTCTTTAGGTTGAAGCCCAATTCACCCTTTAAAACCTAGTTCATTCTGAGTTGGGCTTTTGGAAGCATCGGGAAGGATGTTCTACACAGACACCACACATCATTTGGCCCTCTGTTTCTTAAGGCAAACAACACTAATCCAGTCCTGATCATGTTCCTGTTAGGCCCAGGCAGAACAGTGTTCTAGGCAATATTTCCCAATCAATTACATAGACAAACCAGATATATGCCTCTTCATGCCCCTGTCTGGGGTCCTTCCCCTTCTGAAGACAGGCAGCTGGGGTTATCAGTTGTTAGCAGTCCCAGGAGTCTGCAGGACAAAAGCAGCATCCCTGGCTGCCTCCAGGACCTGAGACCAAGTAGGTCTCCCTTTTCCTGGGTCATCTTAGTACAGATTATATGTTGTGTCTGCTCCCTAATCTTAACCTGCTTAGATGCACACTTGATTTTAGTACATCTACCTTTAATTTCACGTCTAATAATTTTTATTAATACAACCCTTCTTGTCAAGGTTGTATTTCTATGCTTTTTACCTCCATTGACAAAACTTCTGAAAATAAAGTACGTTATTGAAGTTTTTTAAATAAAATAATAAAAACTCAGTTCAGTTTCCTCCTCCTCCATGAAGTCTTCTCAAACACTGCCCATTGGAGTACCCTATTCCATGTCCTCTGTACCTTGTATATAATTCTTTACACTCTTAAGGAATGAAGTAAAGTCTTACCTCTAGCCAGCCGTAGTGGCTCATAACTGTAATCTCCAGCACAGGGGATTGTCTGAGCCCAGGGGTTCAAGACCAGACTGGGCAACATGGTGAGACCTTGTCTCTACAATAAATCAAAAAAATTAGCTGGGTGTGGTGGTGCATGCCTGTCCCAGATACTTGGAAGGCTGAGGTGGAAGGATCACCTGAGCCCAACAGGTCAAGGATGTGGTAGCTGTGAGCTTGCCACTGCACCCCAGCCTGGGTGACAGAGTGAGACTCCGACTCAAAAAAAATAAAAATAAAGTCTTACCTCTAGGCAAGGACCAGAGTTACTTCTTACTATAACAGCAAGCGATCCCTAAACTCAGGGTCTCTTGGCTAAGATGTAAACTCTCTACATCCTTAATTTCCGCTTAACTGATGCCAACATGATGCCTATTCAGCTTTACTGTGCTGTGAATAATAATGACCTTTGTCTCTGACCCAGAGGTCTTTTGTCTTCTGCCAGCATCCATGAAACAGTAATAGGCTGACTTACTAGCTTATAAATAGAGTAAAATTCATCCTTGGGGCCCTAGAGTCTAGCATAGGTCCTGATTCTTATATGCTTTGAATTTAATCATGTTCAGATGACTAGACCAAAGACAGAGAACTTTCCTTTTACTGAGTACCATTTAGTACAGTGTTTTTCAGCCTCAGCACTATTGACGTTTGAGGCCAGATAATTCTCTGTTGGGTGGGGGCGCTATTCTGTGCATTACAGAATGTTGAGGAGCATCCCTGGTCTCTACACAATCATTTCATTTTTTGCTCCCAACTCTATAATGGG
>CAUYQG010014184.1:0-24375 GCA_963574415.1 Tarsius wallacei | reverse complement strand
TAATCTCATCCTCCCTCCCCTGCCCTCCCCATAATTTCCCACCACTGTAGTCATTTTCTTATAGTATTACATTGGATGTTCAAGGTTCACAATAGCAAGAACATGGAAGCAACCATGTTGTCCATCAAAAGAGGACTGGATTGAAAAAATGTGGTACATGTACACGATGGAATACTACGCAGCCATAAAAAAATCATGATTTTCGCAGCAACCTGGATGGAATTAGAGTTTATAATACTGAATCATCTTTCACAGAAACAATGATCTGAGTGCCACATGTTCTCACTCACAATTGGACCTTGAGCAACTATTATAATACTATAAGAAAAGGATTGACAGTGGTGGGAAACCACTGGGGGGGGCAGGGAGGGATGGGGAGGTGGGATAAACGGTATCCCATTTGGGGAAGGGGGGGCATACCTCATCAACAAAGTTACTTGTACAATGAATATTTGTATACCTAATCCTTAACTGTATCTCATAATTTTAAAATAAAAAATTTATATAATTAAAAAAAATTTAAAAATCAAGAAAAATTTTCTTGTGGTGGCACATGCCTGCAGTTCCAGCTACTTGGAAGGCTGAGGTGCAAAGATCACCTGAATCCAGCAATTCAAGGCTGCAGTGGCCGTGAGCCTGCCACTGCACTCCAGCCTGGGTGACAGAGTGAGACTCCAATTCAAAGAAAAGAAAAAAGAAAAAAATCTTCAAATACATGAGAACTAAAAAAAAACTATTACATAATACAGGTATGAAATAGAAAGTCTGAAAGGAGTTTTTTTTAAATGCGTTAAATTAAGTGAAAATGAAAATGCAGTATATCCATGTGTAAGACGCAGGTGAAATAGAGCTGAGAAGGAAAATTGTAGCATCAAATGCAAACATTAGAAAAGAGCAAACATCAATACTGTAAGTCCCCCCCTCAAGAAAGAAGAAAAATAAGAACAAAATAAACCTAATTCAGGCAAAATATATTTATTAAATATAAAAGAAGAAATCAATAATAGCAATAATAGAAAACAATAAAGTTAACAATACAAAGTTATTCTTTTGAAAAGACTAATGAAATTGACAAAGCTCTAGCAATGTTAACAAAAAGAGAGATGACACAAATTACCAATACCAGAAATGAAATCAGGGATCATTACAGATCCCGAAGACATAAAATAATAATAATAAAAAGAAGAACTTCTAACCTATTCATTTGACAGCTTAGATGAAAAGAACCAATTCCTTACCAAAAAAACCTCACTGAATTTGAAATCCATAATTTAAGGAACCATAAAATTATTAAAATATTTTTATTTTTTATTAATAAATAACAAACACAAAATGTAATCTCCAGGCCTGGATGGTTTTACTTGATAATTATACAAAATCTCTAAAGCAAAATTAATATCAACTATACATAATATCTTCCAGAAAATTGAAGAGAAAAAAATTTCCAAATATATTTTATTAATCTAGCATACCCTGATCCCAAAACCAAATAAAGAACAAAAATAAATAATACAACAGACCAAAATCCATCATAAATATTGACGCAAAAATTAACAAAATATTAGCAATCGGAATTCAGCATTATAAATAAAAAATTATACACCATGATCAGTGATATGTATTTCAATAATGAAAGATTGTTTCAGTATTTAATATTTAATTATTATAATTTATCACATTTACAGGCAAAAAATACAAATCACATAATAATTGATATAGAAGAAGCATTTTACAAAATTTAACTTCCATTCATAATAAAAACGATCAGAAAAAAATATGAATACTGTGGACTTCCTCAACTTAATCAAGAGTATCTACAAAAACCCTACAGTTAGTGTTATATTCAATAGTGAAAGAAGAAATGTTTTCCCCTGAAATCAGCAACAAGGCAAAGTTGTTCACTATCACCACATTCATTTAACATAGTTGTTGAAGTTATAGCCAGTGCAATAAGTCAAGAAGAGGAAATTAATAAAAGAAGCATAGGAAATAGAAAAAATAAAATTGTCCTTATTTGCAAACTGCATGATTTTTTCAGACAGAGAATCCCACAGAATTTGCAAAAAAGAAAAAAATCAGTGGGTAATGAAAATGTGTTATATATACACTATGGACTACTATTCAGCTACCAAAAAGAATGAAACGATGTCTTTTGCAACAACTTGGGTGGAACTGGAGAACATCATCCTAAGTGAACTAACTTGGGAACAGAAAATCAAACCCTGCATGTTCTCACTTATGACTGGGAGCTAGACTTAAGGATCCACAAAGACACGGAGAATAGTATAATGGACACACTGAAGACGAGAAAGGGAGGGTGTAAAAGGGTGACGGGACAAAAAAATCACTATTGGGTACAATGTGCACAGGTAGGTGTGGTGGGTATACTTGAAACCCAGACCAAAACTATTTGTACCCCCAAAGCTCTTGAAATAAACAAAATAATAATAAGATGTATGTATCCTGAAAAAAAATAATAAAGGAAAATTTTTTTTTAAAAAGAATAAATTCAGCAAGGTCAGAAGATACAAACTAAACATACAAAAATTCATTGTATTTCCATATTCTAGCAATGAAGATAAGGATACTGAAATTTACAAAATAGTACAATTTATAGTTGCTCAAAAAAATAAAAACTTTTGTGTAAATCAAAGAAGAAAATGGATTAAAGACACAAAACACTAAAGATATAGATTCACCCCCCAACTGATACAAGGTCTAATA
This sequence comes from Tarsius wallacei, assembly GCA_963574415.1. Taxonomy (NCBI): domain Eukaryota; kingdom Metazoa; phylum Chordata; class Mammalia; order Primates; family Tarsiidae; genus Tarsius; species Tarsius wallacei. The sequence continues at coordinate 21,651 of CAUYQG010014184.1, read as the reverse complement.
CAATTCTCATTTTTCAAAAATTCCCAGTAAAAACTTTTATAGATATAGCAAAACTGGCTTAATGTTTATATGGAAAGCCAAAAAAAAAAACTTTAATAACTGAAACAATTTTAAAGGGAAATAGTGGGAAGAATAAGTATACCTAAATTCAAGACTTGTATAGCTACATTAACCGAGACAATGTGGTATTGGTGGAGGAATAGACACATAGATCAGTGCAGCAGAATCAAGTACCCAAAAGATTCACTACACATTCCCACCTGATTTTTGACAAAGGCATGAAAACAATTTAATGGAGGAAGTAAACCTCAACCTAAGACATACATTTGATTTTACAATAATTCACAATAGATCACGGAATTGATGTAAATCTGAAAATTTTGAAAAATACAAAAAAAACTTCAGGATTAAGGATTTGGAGATTGTTCTTAGATAGACACCAAATGCATGATCTATAAAGGAAACATTGATAAATTGGACATCATCAAAATGAAATATTTTTGCTCTGCAAAAGATCCTGTTAAGGGGATTAAAAGACAACTAGAATCAAAAAGATATTTCAAACCTCATACCTGACAAAGGACTTAGTATCAAGAATCTATAAAGAACTCTCAAACCTCAATAAACATCAAACAATCCAATTAGAAAAAGACATGGAAAGACATTGCGCTAAATAGGATATAAACTGGCTAGTAGCTAAGAAACGAATTCAAATCACAATGCAAATTCAACCACAATGAGATTTCATGATATATGATCTATCAGAATGGCTAAAATAACAAACCATGACACTGCCAAATGCCATTGAGGATGCAGAGAAACTGAATTACTAATATTTTGCTGATAGAATTGTAAAATGTAACTACTCTAAAGAGCAGTTTTGCAATTTCTTTAAAGCTAACTGTACGGCTATCACATCATCTTCCAACTGTGTTCTTGGACATTTACTCAGAGAAATAAAAAGCACATATTCACACAAAAGCCAGTACAGTAATATTTATAGAAGCTTTACCGATAATAGTCAAATATTGGAAACAATCCAGATGAAATGGCCTTCAACAGATGAATGATTAAACAAATTGTGGTATAGCTGCACCATGGAAAACGACTCAGCGATAAAAAATAAAAATAAACTTTTGATACAATGCAATAATCTAGACAAATCTCCAAGTAATTATGCTGAGCTAAAAAAGCAAATCTCAAGGGTTACAAATATGTTTCCACTTAAGAACATTTTTGAAATGTCAAAATTATAGAACTAGAGGACAGATTAATGGATAAATAATGGATAAACTGTTAAGGAGTTAAGGGGAGGGAAGGATTGAGGGTGAAAGGGGCGTGAGTGTGGGTATAGAAGGACAACAGGAGGGTCCTTGTGATGATATAGATGTTTCGTGCCATGACGGTAGCACAGTCAATATCCTGGTTGTGATATTGTACTACAGATTGCAAGATGCTACCAAAGGGAACCTGGGAAAATGATACCCAGGATCCTTCTGTATTATTTATTACAACTACATGTGGGTCTATAATTATCTCAAAGTAATATAACAATAATATTATAATTATTGTTATTATGAGAGCCAGGCTGAACATCTGAGGAGGAAGAAAAGTGCAATGAATACAAGTAGAAGATACTTTTGTCCAAAATCTATTCTAAGGTGATACAAATCAGGAATGGTGATTCAAAATTATGAAATTCTCAAGGAGTAGAGATTAAACAATTTATATTTTGCATTACTTTGCTTTCCACTGCATAATGAATATGTCATTCTAAGGAACTGTGTTGCTTTTGAAGAAATAAAATATGTATTATGGCTTGCCTTATTTAAAAAGTAAATCAAATTGCAATAGTAAACTTCTTTTTCTATCTTATATGACAGCTACATAACAGTTAATTATATGGCCAATTATTATTTCAAAAAGTACATAAAAATTTTCTTCTTAAACATGACAACATTAAGCATTATTAGAATAACTTCCAATTGAGAAAGCTGCTCAAAAAAATTATTGCTACTAATATGATAGTACAATAGAGACGCATACTGAAACTAATGCCAGAAATACTTAATACTTTTCTTTGAAATTTCATACACTTATATGTGCATAAGTTATATATATATATATATATATAAAACTTCAAAAGAATAGTCATAAACTAAGAATGTAAAATAAACATAAGTCTCAGTGCAAAGCTACGGGTCAGATTTATTGATGTGGTTTTCATTATTTCTTATCCACAACCTTAGATGTTACATTCAAAGATTTTGATCATTGATTTTAATATAAACATTAAAAAGTGAGTATTAAAGTCCATACTCCAAGGGAAACACATATTTCTATAGAGAAAGAAAATCTTCATTTTTGGTCAATTATTAGAGAAAAATGCTTTAAAAGTTGATGCGAATGAAGATTAAAGCATACACAAAAATTTTTAAAAATACTGTGTTGATTTTTTACATCATTTGTGTATGTTTAACCCTTCATTCTACAACTAACATCTAGTCATCATTTTCTAAGTTTGAGAGGTAAAACCTACCAAATATGTAAAACAAAGAAACAGTTTGGCAAAGATTTGTGCATTAGAACTATTGATAACTATTGAGTAACTTTAATAATCAAATTCTGAGAATAATTGTGACAATTCTTAGACAACTTTAGGGCCATTGGGAATATCATAACAGTGGAGTCTGAATGAAGTTAGAATAAATTAAATTGTTTATTAAATACTTATCAACATATAGAAGTTTGAAGGTGTCTTCACAATTAGTTGATGGAATTCCCTCATTGATTTTTTAGAAAACTAACATTCAAAACTCACAATTAGCGTGTCACAGAAGCAGAACTAAAACCTACATGTCTAAATGCTAATCCAAGTCAGAAATCTTTCCACTTAGCAGAATGTAATGATATTTGAGACAACACTTCCTTCTTTTCTTAACAATTCTAATTCTAAATCCTTAGATTTTGCACAGTAACAGGTGACAGTGTTAAGTGCCATCTAATGCTGTTATTCCTCCTTTACTTTGGCAAGTCTATGGAGCTTAGAGAATCTGATTACACAGCATCTACTCCAAGCTGAAGAAGCTGGTTCTCATTATTGCTGAACTTCTGCACTACATTTTTGCCACATTAATACCTTATTTCACTCATCACATCTTATGGTTTCCCTAGTGGATATTGAATTCCTTGAAGTCAAAGACTTCATCTCATACATGAATTTGCATCCTTCGCACTGACACAGTGTTTGGTTTCTGGCAGGTCCTCAAAACAGGTTTATTAATAGAACTAACTAGGCTAAGAAGAGGCATAGAAAGAGATATAAATTACGAATTATTTAAAAGTGCCTTATAAAGTAGGGTTCCTTTCATTTAATATGCTTGCTTGTGGCCTGAAATACCTGTAAGCCAGAAAATGCCAAGCCGCCTTTCTGGCACCATATCTTAACTTAAATATCTCCAGAAAGTTGAGAGGAATTGGATGATCCTAGTTCTCTAAGGTTTACAAAGAAGGTGAAAGACAGGAGTCAAGGAAAATGAGCTGCAAATGGTCAAGATTAGACTGTTGAACCATAATGTGTGTTTTTTGGACAGCATTTATTGTATTATTTTATTTTCATCAGGAATTATAATTATTATCTCACCATCATTTCTCTTTATAACCAGTAAGAACAAACATCCGTGTGGTTCCCCGATTTATCCAGATAAAAACAAGTTTCTTAACCAGAAATCGGACAGTTGATTCTGTTACAAAGTAATGTGAAGTAGAAAAGAGGAAGATGGAGAGAGGTACACACATGGAACATATAAGCATGTACAATCCTTCTTTAGGTGTGCGTGCATCTGTGGAGGAACTGCAATATCTTATCTGAATATGTCAATATCAATACCTGAAAATCAACCATTAATGTCTGAAATAAAAGGATGTGAGTTCAATCCTTTTAAAAGGTAGTCTTACTGGTTAAAACACTGAATAGTCTTAAACTGAACTGGAACAGAGAGTGGGCAGGTCTGCCCAGAACTATGACAGTTGACACACTATGAGAGAGGAATAACAATGGTTTTATCTGGGCTAATCTGATGGGATTCTGGTTCTCTGGGAGATAAAAGAAAGTTATAGTCAAATTAAAAGAAAATAACCATTTCAAGTATATGAAATCTTTGAAGAAGATGATGATCATTAAGTCATAATAAGAAATATATCAACATATATGCTTTGATATCAACTTATTTGCATGTAATACCACGATTTCCCCATTGCTACCTATGGGTATAATCTCTTGAGGAATAATCACCTGGAACAGAGTTTTTATTATTGTGGGTCAACCTATTAGTTAGATTTTTTTATGAGTCAAAGGAAAAATACAATGCCAGTTATTTTTCATATACTTGTCTATAAAACACTGAATCTTATACTCAGGGTTTTCCTGATGTGGGAGGCCCTAACTCAATCTTAAAAATTGATTCATGTTTAATGTTGGTTAGATCATAATTTAAGACTTGTTTCCTAGATCACTAAAATTAATACAGACCAATCTGCACTTCTTAAACTGGGTTGTATAGCTCCAAGAAGCAATCATGGACAAAGAGAATTGAAATCTGTAGGATATTATTGCAAAGGATTAGGAAGTATCTGCCATATTAGATGGTGAGCAAGACAACATTTCTTTACCCACACATTATTATTAAAAAAAAAATTAACCACTTAAGCATATTAAAGACTTCTACAGTGAACATCTTACTTTTACATACAGTCTGAACACTCTACTTTTAATGTGTTTACTAATACTTAATGTAAGTATTGATGTTCAGATTTAAAGTGAATGTTTTACAACTTGTCTTCTGTTCCCCCTGATGTTATCTTTGTTTTTTACTTTCTCCATTTCTGATTTCTTTTGAATTATTTCAATATTTGTTAGAACTCCATTTTAATTTATCAAATGGCTTTTTTAGTAAACCTTTCTGTATCATTTTTCAGTATTCATTTTGAGATTACAATAAACATTCTGAACATTTCAAGGATTTACTTCTGTATAATGTTTTACCCTTGCAATCATAGAGCTCCATTGACCACATCTCCTTCCTCTTTATGTTAGAGTCTTCATTTGCATTTCATCACATATTTTATGAATACCAAATTAAAATGTTTTGAAAATAATTCATATACTATAATTAATTATTATATGATATAATTTCATATTATAAATAATAATATAATTATAACCCATATATTATAAATAAAAGAAAGTAATTTTTAAACAATAGTATGTGCTTTAAAGAAACTGCCATTTTGAATGCTTTTCATTTATCCTTTTTTTTTTTTTTTTTTTTGAGTTGGAGTCTCACTCTGTCGCTCAGACTGGAGTGCAGTGGCCGCTCCCAGCCACCGCAGCCTCAACCTGCTGGGCTCCAGCGATCCCTCCGCCTCAGCCTTCCAAGTAGCTGGAACTACAGGCGTGCGCTACCACGCCCGGCTAATTTTTTGATTTATTGTAGAGATGAGGTCTCGCTTGCCCAGGCGGGTCTCGAACCCACCGGCTCAGGCCATCCACTCACCTCAGCCTCCCAAGGCGCGGGATTACAGGCTGAGCCACCGAGCCCGGCTCATTTATTCTTGAATACACATGGATCCATCCTATTTTATGCCCTCCAATCTAAAGAAATTCCTTTAGCATTCCTTGTGGTATGGGTCTGTTGGCAATGAATATTCAATTCTAATGAATTCTTTAATTTTTTTTCTAAATTCATATATGTCTTTAGGAATTTTATTTTACCTGGATATAACAGTAGCTTGGGATGACAAATTTTTTCCTTGGCACTTTAAAAATATTGTGTTATGGTCAGGGGGAGGGTGAATAAAAACACAGAAGGTAACTGGTCCTAAAACCAAGGGGAGTGAGGACCAGTTGGAGGCCCAAACTTCACCTGCACACAGACAACTTGTGTAGCTAATTCTGACTTGTACCCCACATCTCTATGATAAAACAGAACAAAAAAGATATTCTGTCATTGTTGTCTGTACTCAATTTTTTATGAGGTCAGTGATCATTTAAATTTCTTGCTCAGCTATATAAGGTGTGTGGTTTTTATCTAATTGCTTAAAAATACTTTTCTTATCTATTATTTTCTTCACTGTGATAATTATGTTCTTAGGTAAGACTGTCATTACTTGGGTTTCACTGAACTTCTTACATTTGTAAACATATGTACTTTACCATATTTAAAAACTTTTTGATTTTTTTTAATGTTATAATTTTAACCCAATTCTCTCTTTGTTTCTATAAATAATGCCTTTTGGTATTGCTTCATAGGTCTTGAGGGTCTGTCAATTTGCCAACTCTTCTTGTTTGTTTCCTTCTGTTTTTCAGGTTGATGTAAGTCTATTGTCTTATAGTCACCTTTCCTAATTCCTTCCTTTGAAATTTCTATTCTTCTGTTAAGGACACCAGTGAACTATCTTTCAGATATTGTTTCAGTTCTAGAATTTTCTTTTAGTTCTTTCTTATGATTTATATTTCTCTACTGAGATTTCTTGTGTTTGCATTTATTACTAGCTTCTTTGATGACCTTTTTCTGCACACTTTAATACTTGGCTCCTATCAGGATTTGTTTATGTTTATTATCTTTTTCTTTGAGAATGGATCACATTTTCCCATTTCTTCATATGTCAGATAACTCGGATCGCTTCATAAACATCGTTGTGCATTCTGCCTCACTCTTCCAAAGTGGCTTATTTGTTTCATGAGACATTCACCCTAGCTGGATTTAAACTACAGTTCTGTCTTTTGAGCATACACTGAAATCTGTTTAGTTCTTTTAGCTTTGGCTGAGTTGTTCAGAATCTAACAGTATCTAACATGAATGTTCATTCAGGAGGCAGGACAGAAATGGCAGAGCTTATATGGAGAGTTGAGGTTCTCCATCTCGTTACTCTTATTTCTAGAATGTCTCCCTTGTTTTCCAGTGCTGTAATTTCCTCAATCTAAAACAGTTTAGTTTTTAGGCCATAAATTCTAAAACTGCATAGCACAGAGGCGATTTCACTTCAGACTAAACGGTGTGAAATAAAAGCATACACACACACACACACACACCTTCATGCATTCGTGCATACATATGTGCGTTCATACATAAAGAATCACCTTGTGCATCCTCTCTTCCCAGGACCTCGTTTTCTTTCCATCAGCTTCTGGTTGCTCTCCACTGCTTTTGATATTTGTTAAAAAGTATACTTTGGCATCATATGATCTTCCTTAGCCATTGACTAAAGCAGACTCTTAAAGATAAAACATTTTAATATTAAAATGAACAGAATGTAGGTGAAAAAAATAGATTTAACATGTTCTGGTAAAGTGGACTGTAGAGTTGGGTAGCTATTTGCACAGACATTCAGAACTCCAGCCAGCCCATCCAGGTCTTGACACTGATCAAGAATAGCCTCTATTCCACTCTTGGCAAGTTTGACAAGAAGTGTAATGTTTGTTCATTGCTGTAATTCAAGCTCCAACATTCTTGCAAAGGCACACAAAAACATGCAACAACAATAATAAACACCACTCAGCAAGACACCATCACATGTCAATATATATATAGCTGAGAAAATTGAAATTAAAATCAAGACAATATTTTTATAATTCACTTGCATCATCTTCAGTGGACTCACCATGTATTGATCGCCATGACACTGTTATGACTACGCTGATGAATATAAAGCGTTCTTACTTTGAGGGACTTCTACAAATTATATATGATGGTCAGGTATATATTTTATCGACACTTCTCTTAATTTTTCAACAATCTGACTCAATTACAAATATATTTTTAGTGTCATCATCTGCATATTTTTTCTTTGGTACTTACCAATCTCTTTGAGAAGTTTTTTTTTTCTGTTGTAGTTCTCAGTACACGATCATTAAGCACCTTGGTGGCAATGATCATTTTAAAAAAAAAAACTGAACACAATTTTTCATCTCTTATACAAAGCAAATTTCCTTAATAAGTTAAAATTCAAAATAAAATGCATCTTAGCTATCATTTCCTAAATTCAGTGGGGTTTTTTTGTTGTTGTTCTTCTTAAGGAAGGAAAAAAGATATGAGTTCATAATAAACATCATTTAAAATGTATTTGAAAGCCAAAACCAACCTTTTACTTTCCTAAAATTGTGCGGTGATATTGATGAATTCCTTATTTATCAGGCACCTTTTGCTAGGCATGACTCTTGATGATATATTGATGTTTATTTCTTCACATGGCCAAGCATTGTGCTCATAACCATTATTGACAAATACATATTGACAGGCTTTTAAATATTTTATTGTAATTCAGTCCCACCATTATGAACATTCTCTATAGTACTGCTCTGCTAATCTTCTCATTTTTCATGGTCAGGCTGTCTCATGCCAATTCTCACTTCAATGACCATGTGGGCCTCAAACAGTTAAGTTTGTCAGCTTCTAGTCCTTGAAGAGATAGAAAACAAGACAAGTGACTGTATTTGGAGTCAACAATAATCGTGAAAAGTTAAAAACAAAACAAAGCAAGATCTCTTAGATTCCAACCAACGAAAGAAAGAGTATGGATAAAGAAAAGAGAAGAATCTTTTAGTACAACTATTGACAAGACTTAAAGCTTCCTTTTTAGACCATGTTTGTCTTGATCATAAATGTAATAGATTCTTGTTTTATATTTATACAAAAAAATTCTAAATAACATTTGTTATTTTCAGGACAAGCTAATGTTTTAAAATGTGCTTCTAGTATAGCATAGCATATAGAAATGTGTATCCTATTATTTCCACATAACATATTAACAAGTTTCTTCCTTTTTTTAAACCCTCAAAAAGGTATGACTAGCATGCGATGGTCTGCAAATGTTTAAAGTAAATACTTTGATACTTTTGAGACATAATACAACCATAAAACCATGAACACAGGGAAGAAAATGACACATCATCCACCCCAAAAATGTTCTCATGCTCCTTCAACAACCTTCCTTAGGTCTCCAGTACACATGTACCATGCTACATTCATCCCTGAATTACCACCGATATGTTTTCTGTGACTAGAGATTCGTTTGAATTTCTTGTAAGAATTATATAAATGGAATTGTACAACATGAGTCCTTTGTTGTATAGCTGTAAAATTTCTGACATGCTAATAGGTGTGTAGTGGTATAGTGGTATTTCGTCATAGCTTTTCTCTTCTTTACAGCTACTGATGAGAATCTTTTCGTGTTTATTTTACATCCATTTATATCCTTTAGACGTGTTTATTCAAATCTTCTGTGTACTTTTATTGTATTGTCAGTTCTCTTATTATTACATTTTGGAGAGTTCATTAAACGTTTTGGATACAGATGCCTTATCAGATATGTGACTTGAAAAATCTCTTTTTCCATGCTGTCTTATCTTTCAATTCTCTTAATCATGTTTCTTTTCAGTTTTATTTTTACTTGACACATAGCAATTACACATATTGGTGGAGTAACGATTTAACGTTTTGATGTATGTGTACATTGCATAATGTTCAAATCAGGATAATTAGCAAATCCATCACAACAAACATGTATCATTTCTTTGTCATGAGAACAATCAAAATTCTCTTTGGTAGTTTTTAAAAAATATACAGTTCATTGTTGTTAACTATAGTCAACCTACTATCCCACTATACGATAGAACACACCAGAACTATTGCCTCCTATCTTGCTGTAACTTCATACCCATTGACCAATCTCTCCCCATTCCCAATCTTTTGAGGAGCAGAGATTTTTAAATTTGATAAAGTCCAATTTACCATCTTTTTGTTGTTGCTACTAATCTGCTTTCAGTGTAGCTGAGAATTCTTTACTTCTTTTCAACATAGCTAAGAATTCTTTACTTCACCCAAAGACAGAAAGATTTTTTCTGACGTTTTCTGTTAAACATTTATAGTTACACGTGGGTCTTACATGTGGGTCTATGATTGATTTTGAATTAATTTTGCATATGTATAAGATGTAGATTAAGATTCATTTTTTGCACATAGATTAGCCAATTATCACAGCATCATTTGTTGAAAAGCTTGTCTACCATTTGTTGCACTACTTTTGTATTTTGTTTAAAAATCAATGGCCATGTTTGTTTCTGAACTCTATCCTATACTGTTGATCGATATACTGTATCCATGTGGATACTAACACCCAAATCTCTTGATCCTTGCAGCTTTATAGTGAATCCTGCAGTCAGAAAGTATAAATCCTCCAAATTTATTTTTCTCTTATAAAGTTAGTAGATTGTTCTAGTCATTGTGCTATTCTACATAAATTTTGGAATGTTTGTCAATTTCCAAAAGAAAGCTTTTGGGATTTTCACTGGCATTTCATTGAACCTATATACCTGTGTTGAGAGAACTGACATCTAACAATAGTTTTTCAATATATAAACATTATATATATCTACATTCATTTAAGTCTAATTTAATTTATCTCAGCAATGTTTTTGTAATTTTCAAAGTACAGATTTTAAACATATTTTGTCAAATTTATCCCTGCATATTTTATATTTTCTTGTTAATGTAAAAAGTAATATATTTGCAATTGCAATTACTGATAGTTGCTGATACACAGAATTGCTACTTTTTTTATGTTGACCATGTGTCCTGAAAATTTTGCTAAATTCACTTGCTAGTTTTAGGAGCTTTTTCATGTATACTATAAGATTTTTATATAAATAATTGCATCTTATATGAATAAAGACCATTTCATTTCTTTCTTTCCTGTCTTGATGCCTTTTATTTCTTTTCCTTTCTTAACTAACTGGAACCACCAGAATAATTTTTAATAGAGTAATAAAAACAGACATCTTTGTTTTTAATGTTTTGAGCAAAGTCTTCAGTCTATAACTACTAAGTATAAGTTTAGCTGCAGGTTTTCCGTTAAGATCCTTTAACAGCCGGGCTCGGTGGCTCAGCCTGTAATCCCGTGCTTTGGGAGGCTGAGGTGAGTGGATTGCCTGTGCCCGCAGGCTTGAGACCCACCTGGGCAACTTGTCAAGCCCTCATCTCTACAATAAATCAAAAATCAGCCGGGCATGGTAGCGCGCGCCTGTAATTCCAGCTACTCGGAAGGCTGAGGCGGAAGGATCGCCGGAGCCCAGCAGGTCGAGGCTGCGGGGGCCGGGAGCGGCCACTGCACTCCAGTCTGGGGGACAGAGTGAGACTCCCACTCAAAAAAAAAAATGTTAATAGTTATCTCTTTTGATTTCTAAATAGAGAGCAATAAAAGACTGAGAAAAATACCAGATCAGTGAAATAGTAAAGATAATTTACTGCAACTGAAGAAAAAGCTTGGCATTTATATTTTAAAAATCCAACAAATATGAGTAGAATTAATAGAAATTATTTTAATTTGGATATGTCCTTTTAAATATAAAAACTCCAGGGAGATAGAGAAAATTCTAAAGGCTTCCAGCATAAAAGGACAGATTAATTACATAGAAAAGTAATCTTACATTCATTATATGTATGCTGAAACCATTTTAAACCTAAACTTTTAAAAGTGATTAAAGAAACAATTAATTATAGAACAAAATATAGGAGTTATCTATTTTTTCTTTTTACTTTTAAGTATTTATAGGCAATAGATTGTGAGTAGAAATTGTTTAACATAATTGCTAGAGAGAAATTTCCAAATCGTTTTTAAAACTTTAATGAAAAATAACAGGAAAGTGGAACATGAAACAAAATCATAGTTTGAATTTTTTAATATGAATAGAAACACTGTACTACATAAAACATTTTCAAATTAAATTTATCAATATTTTAAAAGATAGTACTACTTATTTGGAATTCAAGATGCAAGGTTAGATCTACATTAGAAAATCTATTCCCTGTATCAGAGGCTCCTAACCCCTGGGCCACAGACCGGTACCAGTCCATGGTCTATTAGGAACCGAGTAGCATAGCAGCAGGTGAGTGGCAGGCAAGCCTGCAAAGCTTCTTGTGTATTTATAGCCACTCCTTATTGCTTGAATTACTGTCTGAGCTTCACCTGCTGTCAGATCAGTGGAAACATTCAATTCTCATAGAAGCACGAACCCTATTGTGAACTGCCCATGTGAGGGATCTAGGTTGCACGCTCCCTATGAAAATCTAATGCCAGATAATCTGAGGTGGAGCTGAGGCAGTGATGCTAGCACTGGGAAGCGGCTGCAAATACAGATTAACATTAGCAGTGAGTTTGATTACATGGAGACTATAATAAATCAATTGTTTGCAGACTCATAGCAAAACCTTATCAGGTAGTGACAGGCTAGTTGTATTTTAATTGTACAGCTGCATCTGATGGCAAGCTTTAAGTCAGAATTCAACACTTATTTTACTTCACATGTGGCCCATTCATTATTTTATTTACCATTTCTATCGATGCTTCTTTCCTGCCCAACACACTTGTCTCAGTCACAGTTTTGGTAAACTCACAAATTAACCCCAGCGAAAATGAGTAAAAAATAAATATCACTGGGCAGCTTCTTTGAAAAGGGGGAATGATCCAATGATGAAACAGCAGACTACGAACAAAAAGAAAGTTGCATTTAAAAGAAAATACCAAAAGTCCTACTTAAATTATGGATTCATCGCAGCAGGTGATTCACCTTCTCCAAGCCCACTTTGTATAGTATGTGGTGAATGGCTACCCAACAAAGCCGTGGAACCTTACAAACTGCTCTGTCACATGGAGACCAAATGCCTTGCATTAAGAAACAAGCCTTTGGAGTTTTTCAAAAGAAAAAAAAAAAAACTGAACACAAAGAACAGAAACAGTTATTGAAGGCCATCTCTTCACCAAATGTGTCTGCACTGAGAGCATCACTCTCAGTGGCTAACCACACTGTTAAAGCTAAGAAGCCTGGTACTATTGGTAGAGTTGATCCTGCCTGCTGCTAAAAGCATTTATCATAAACTTTTAGAAAGGCTGCAGTTCAAAAGGTGCCACATGTTTCTCTTTCAGCTAGCACCTAAGCTATATGGATTGATGAAATAGCAGAGAATATTGAGGCACAATTTTAAGAAAGGATTAATGAGTTGTGGTATGCAATCCAGGTTAATAAGTCTACCAATGTTGAGAGCAAGGCAACAATGCTTTTTTTTTTTTTTTTTTTGAGTTGGAGTCTCACTCTGTTGCCCAGACTGGAGTGCAGTGGCCACTCCCGGCCACCGCAGCCTCGACCAGCTGGGCTCCGGCGATCCTTCTGCCTCAGCCTTCCAAGTAGCTGGAACTACAGGAGCGCGCTACCATGCGCGGCTAATTTTTTGATTTATTGTAGAGATGAGGTCTCCCTTGCCCAGGCAGGTCTCGAACCTGCGGGCTCAGGCAATCCACTCACCTCAGCCTCCCAAGGCGCAAGATTACAGGCTGAGCCACCAAACCCGGCTTCAATGCTCGTTTCTATGATATATTTTTCAGGAGGAAGTGCGTGAGGATATGTAATATGCACTTTCGTTGCCAATCAATACCACAGCTGCAGAACTATCCAAGCCTTTGATTACATATCAGGAAAACTGAAGTGGTCATTTTGTGTCAGTATATGCAAGGACAGCGTGGCTGCCATAACTGAACAGCTTCCTGGTTTCACTCAGTTTGAAGAGGTCGCTTCTGAATGTAAGTCTACGCACTGGTCATTCGTAAAGAAATTCTGGCCAGCTAAAAAATGTCACCTGAAATTAGGAACATTTTGCGGGATGTTATTAAAGTTATCAACCACGTTCAAGTACATGCCCTTAACTTATGTCTGTTAGTGCAGCTCTGTGAGGAGATGGATGCAGAGCACCCGTCCTCTTACACAGAAGTGAGATGGCTTTACAAAGGTAGATCACTAGACAAAGTTATTGAGTTATGAGAGCTGCTCTAGAAATTTCATTAGAAAAATAGTCACCACTGGTAGCACTTTCCAGTGACACAGAATGGTTCACAAACTTGTTTACTTGTGTGACATGTTTAACCAGCTCAGTGAACGCAATCTGGCACTTTAAGTGAGAAGAGCAACCTTGTTCAAGTTGGCAGATAAAGTGACTACATTCAAAGTCAAACTGGAATTATGGGGGAGACAAGTGAATATTAGGATTTTTAACATGCTTCAAACATTAGCAGAGATTTTGAAAGAGATTGAGCCAGGAACTTCTTTCTTGTTGCTAGTGCACCACCACCTGTCTCAGCTTTCAAAAGAATTGCGTCTCAATGACAAATGACCCTTGAACAGGTAATGAATGGCTTCGCTACCCATTTATGAATAAGCCAGGTGAATCAACTTTGTCTGTGCTAGAAGAGGATCAACTACTTGAGATCGCAAATAATAGTGTCTTTAAAAGTATGTTTGAGACAACTTCAAATCTCCACATGTTCTGGATTAAAGTCAAGGCAGAATATTGTGAGATTGTTATAAAAGCACTGAAAAGCCTACTTTCATTTCCAACATCCTACTTTGTGAGTCAGGGTTTTCTGCTGTGAATGCAATCAAAATGAGATTATGGAGTAGACTGGACATAAAGCAACACAATTTGTGTGTCACTGCCTCCCATCGCCCCCAGATGAGACCCTCTAGTTGCAAAAAACAAACTTAGGACTCCCACTGATTCTGCTTTATGGTGAATTGTATAATTATTTTATTATAGATTATAATGTAATAATAATAGAAATAAAATGCACAATAAATGTAATTATCTTGAATCATTCCGAACTATCCCCCACTTCCCTGACTTATGGAAAAATTGTCTTCCACAAAACTGGTTCCTGATGCCACATAGGTTGGGGATCTCTGATTTATTTGATCAGACTGACAAAGAACAATATGATAGTCTTGATAAACACAATTGATAAACACAGTATTCATTCATCATACACTTTAGCAAGCTAAAAATAGAACAGAAGTCATTACAGGCATATCAGTTATTTCCTAAATATCAAATATATAAATATTAAACTCAATGCTGAAAATATTCTTATTAAATTCCAAGACAATGGAAAGATATCTCTCTTCATTACAACTATTCTTTTTCAAAAAATTATAACACATGTTGCTAACTGCAACTATTCAATTTAACTAAGTCAAGATGGGGTTTTTGATTAATGCTTTAGGGGAAAAAAATCAGCAAAATTTTTACCCACACTACACAAAAGAAAAATAAACAATTGCATATGTACATACTTGTATAGACAAACAGACAAAAATTTCTGAGGAAAACAAACCAAATTATCAACTCTGGTTACCTCTGGAGATGGGAAGAAGGCATGTGTGTAGCTGTTTTATTTATTCTGAATTATTCTAAACATCTTTACCAAACCAATATGCTTTTGTGGTTTCAACATAAATTAGCTATTTAACAAAAGAGAGATGCTCTTTGGAAAATGCTTTTTTAAAAATTTATTTCAAGGAGTGTATATTAATGTAGCCAATACTATTGCTTTATATTAGCTTACAGCTAATTTTGGAAGATTAATAATTTAAATTTTCATTACATCATTTTCTTCTGAAAGAAAATAGATCCATGTTACAGACTTCTACCTCACATTAACTGTGAAGTTTCTGGGTTTCATGTTCTAGATGAAATAATTTGATTAAGATTATTAACCATTAGAAAGTTTTTGTGCATTTTCAAATAGCTAATGGAAGAAAAAACTAAAAAATTATATGCATGAAATCATATAATATAAAATTTTTAAAATAGAAATCACATTAATATGAATAACTATTTGAAATAAAATAGAGTATTGGTATATTGAATTACTGACTGACAATTATATAAGAGAAGGGAAGAAAAAAGAAATATATAATTCTGAATGTCAGTATTATTAGGTTTAGGGTTTCAAAAAACTAAATTAATTATTGACACAAAAATAAAATGAGAAAGGAAAAATATGCAAGTGCAAAACCATACTATATCCCTACTCACTAGAAAGTACACAAATCCATAGAGTTCTGAATTAGCTGTGTTAGATAATTAATTATGCATAAGTTGTACATTGGATACAGTGTCCCTTTTTTAATTTCTGCTTTTATTTATGTCATGTTTGTTTACTTATTTATTTTTGTTTAGCTGAGAGGGTATCACTTGTGTTGAGTTTTTTTGTATGTTTTCAAAAAACTACACTTGGTTTTGGTGATTTCTTTTTCTTTCTTTCTTTTTTTAATTTTTCTATGACTTTTTATCTCCTCTGATTTTTATTATTTGCTTTCTTCTGCTAACTGGTCTTACTTTGTTTTTTCTTTTCTAAGTTCTTAAAAGAACTAGATTTTTTATTTGGGATCTTCCTTCTTTGTAAAGTGAACATTTATCACCACAAACTTCCTTTTTTTTCCACTTTTGCTAAATCCCAGAAATTTTGGTGTATTGTGTTTTCATTTTATCAAGTGATATTTTCTAATAACCTTTTAAAGTTTTTTCTTTGACCTCATGAAGTCAAGGGAATGTTAATTGATTTCCACATGTTTTTAATTCTTTTCAGTTGTCGCTCTGCTATTGGTTTCTAGCTTCATTTCCATTGAGGTCAGAAAAAAATACTTAGTATGATTTTAATCTTCTCAAATTTGCTTACACTTGTCTTGTGACCTAACATGTCATCTCACCTTTTGTTTGTTTTGGGAAATTTGTTTCTCTTCCCCTCACTTTTGAAGAAACATTTTCTATGTATTGTATTCTTTGTTGACAGTTTTCTTCTTTCAGCACTTTTAATGTATTATTTTATTCCCTTCTAACTTGCAAGATTTTTGCTGAGAAATCTACTAATAGTATTATGGAGTTTCCCTTATACATGATAAGTTACTTTTCTTTTGTTGTTTTCAATTTTTTTTTGTCCTCCACTTTTGACAAATTGTTTACAATGTGTCTCAATGTGAATTTGTTTGTATCCATCTTATTTGGGTCCATATCTAGACTTCGAAGTCTAGACTTCACAGTCTAGATACAGATACTCATTTTCTTCCCCAAATTTGAGACTTTTTGGACATTATTTCTTTAAATAAAATTTCTTCCTCTTTGTCTTTTGCTTCAGAGAATTCAAAAATGTATATATAATTGGTCTGCTTAATGGCATTTTATAAGTCCCTTACGTTTTCTTTTTCTTTTCTTTTCTTTTTTTTTTTTTTTTTTTTTTGCTATTCTTACTGGATAATTTCCAATGACCAGTCTTGAAGTTTGTTGACCCTTGTCTACTGGATCTAGTCTGCTATTGAACTCCGCTAGGTAATTTTTCAATTCAATTATTGTATTCTTTAGTTCCAATGTTTCTATTTGGTACTCTTTAATATTATCTATTTTTTTAAATTCTCACTTTATTTGTGCATTTTTTTCTTGATTTTATTGCATCTTTATGATTTCATTTTAAATTATTTGTCAGATAAATCATATAACTGCTTTTCATTAGAGTCAGTTTCTGGAGATTCATCTTTTTCATTTGTTTGGGACATTTTTCTCTGTTTCTTCATTTATTTGACTATTTGTTTTAGTATCTGTGCATTAAAAAAGAGCCATCTCTCCCAGTCTTCAAAAACCAGTTTTATAAAGAAAATCCTCAACAATAAGCTCCGCCACACATCCTTGATGCCTTAAAATCCATGCTAGCTGAAACTGTCTTCTTTTTCTCAGGGTTCTAAAGCATCCAGAGTGTTTTGGGTTCCATCCAGCACTTTCAGATAGGTAGGACAAAGAGAGTTCCTCAGGAAGCCCCTGGAAAAGTTGGAAGATACATGGCACAACCCTTTCCTAGTCCAGAGAGAAGCTGGAATATGTGATTTTTTTTCCCATCCACTGCACTGAGCCAGAAAGAGAGTATTTGTACGTTAATCTAAACCACTATCTTAGTTGTCAGTGGCTCCCAGGTATCTGGAGTATGCCAGGTTCCGTTTGCATTCTGAGCCACAAAAGAAGCCAGACCCTCAAAGAGGCTCTGAAAAATGGAATTGTTGGATGTGAGTTCAACTCTTTTCCATCCCATAGGAAATCTGAAGTTAGGACTTTCCTTCTGATTGTATGATACTGTTCTGGGCATAGGGATTTTGGTGAGACTGTGTCCCAAATTTTCCCACCAGCTTCAGTGTGACTGGTTTCATGCTCTCCTACTTTCATGAGCCTTCCAATAAGTTTCTTGATTTCTAATAGAGATAAATTTTCTATGTATTATTGTTGAATTTGTGTGCCCATAGGGGGAAAGGAGAGTACAAGGCTTTCTGCCATGCCATCTTGTAGACATCACCCTCCAGAAAAACTTTTTTTTCTGAATTACTTTATATAAATATGTGAGTGTTAAGAAAATACTGAGTTAATAATTTTTGAAAAAGAAAAAATAATCAATTTTTTCTATTGATTGATAAGCTTTGATTAACCTCTAAAATTCTAACTTTGGTAGAAAATTTAAACTATTGCCAATTGTTGTGGAAACTGCCTTCAGTGTCATCCTGGAAGGCAAGTAGCTAATCCTTTCCTCAGAAGTTCCCAGATTGTATCACTCAATAACCCATACTAATATTTAATAACTTTTAATAACTTTTTAATATATATCTTAAGTTTAAATCTCTCATGCAGTAACATAAATATTTCTGGTTTTGCCCTTAATGGAGAACATATATTCAGTATTATATGTATATGATAATGCTACATACCAAAGGATTAATATTTTATCTTCCTCTCCAGAGTAAATAATCCTGTTTCTTAGACATCTCTTCTTAGATCTCTTTACCCACCCTGAACTTAGCTTTATGAGTCTTTATAGATAATTTGCAAGGTTCCAATACATTTTTAGGCTAGAGACTAAGCCTGTGCTTCATGCCAAAGTGTGATAGACAGAATTTTGGCCCCCATTAGCTCTACCCCACTGTGTTGCATATATGAATATGTTATGTTGCATGGCAAAAGGAGTTTGTAGGTAGAATCAAGGTGTCTAAATATTTGACTTCTAAGTAGAAAAAAATATCCTCATTTATTGAAGTGGCTCAGTGTAATGACATAGACCCTTGAATTAAAAAGAGAAAGGCAGAATTGTTAATCAAAGACATGTAATAGAATAAGCCTCTGAGAGAAATAAATCTCTGAGAGATTTATGAGGATTCAACCACCTAATGCTGGCTTTTAATTTAAAGAAAGAAGATCACAGATAGGAAAAGATGGGCAGCCTCTGGATGTTGAGAGTAACCCTCAGCCAACAACCATTAGGGAAACAGGTCTGCCAATGACCTGAAAGTGAACACTGCCTAATTCTTTCAGGTAGCTCAAGCTGGTCAGCAGGTTGATTTTGGCCATGTGGGTCCTTGAACAAAGAAATAAGATGCCCCTACAGGGCTTCTGACATGTGGAACTTTGAAATTTAAAAAATTGTGTTGTTTTAAGCAGAACAATATGTGGTGATTTGTTAGGATGATAGAGAACTAAGACAACTATTAGGACCTAATCAACAAATGGTGTTTACCAATCTACTACTACGATCCTTAATAACACTAGTTGAAGTTTAAGGAGTAGACCTAGTTCACAGGAACTACTGGATGGAACCCACAGTATATGCTCAAGTTCTTTTCTAAAACTATAATTTATTGATATAAGTTCAAGTCAGCTAAACTTATAATGACATTTTTCTAGGTATGCATATTAAAAATCTTAAGTGTATGAAATATTTTCCTACTTCTTAGCTAACAAATTAGTCTTCTACAGTTTCATGATGGCTAGCAGAATACATAAGTCTCCTGAGTTAGAGACAAAGGACAGTTATTACTCACAGCAATAGCAGTAACCAAAGTCCAAATTCTTACAGGATAATGTGAAGAGGACCAGGGTGTAAATACTTGTTTTTAACAGTATCTAGGTCAGCACCTTTCCCCTCCACCTTTCAATGAGTATGTTTCATATATTTGTAATGCAGTCAGATTGTTATGTCACATTCTGCATTTTATCCTGGGATCCCCTGACCTCCTAAATAGTTTTTAGAATTTGCACAAATGAAGGTCTTCTCCATGTGATTTATGGCACAGAATATGGTCCTATCCTGGTGGTTATTTTATGTGAGCTGAAGAAGCATGTGTATTCTGCTGTTGTTGAAAGTGTTCTATACATGTCAATTTGATCATGTTGATTTATAATGTTGTTCAATCAACTGTATTCTTACTGACTTTTTTCTTTTTTTTTTTTTTGAGTTGGAGTCTCACTCTGTTGGAGTCTCACTCTGTTGCCCAGACTGGAGTGCAGTGGCCACTCCCGGCCATTGCAGCCTCAACCTGCTGGGCTCCGGCGATCCTTCCACCTCAGCCTTCCAAGTAGCTGGAACTAAGGGCGTGCGGTACCATGCCCGCCTAATTTTTGATTTATTGTAGAGATGAGGTCTCGCCAAGTTGCCCAGGCGGGTCTCGAACCCTCAGGCTCAGACAATCCACTCACCTCAGCCTCCCAAAGCGCGGGATTACAGGCTGAGCCACCGAGCCCGGCAAACTGACTTTTTTCATGCGTGGGATAGCAACTGCTGAAAGAGAGGTGTTGAAGTCTCCAAAGTAAAGTTGCAGATTTTTCTATTTCTCTTTTGGTTCTATTAGTTTATGTTTCACATATACAAATGCTGTTTTCAGGTGCAAACACATTTGGAATTAAGTCTTCTTGAAGAATAGACCATTTTATAATTCTTAAATACTTTTCTTTAGTCTTGGTAATTTTACTTGTTTGAAAATCTACATTGTTCAAAATTACTATAACTATTCCTGCTTTTTTATTAGTTTAAAATATACTTATTTTCTATTCCTTTACTTCAAATCCATTTAAAAAGAAATACAAGTTTTCATATTCACAGTAAATTTAATACAGGTGGTCCTTTTATTTTATTTATTTTTTTGATTTGGAATCTCACTCTTGTTGCCCAGGCTGGAGTGCAATGGCACACTCATGGCCACTGCAGCCTCCACCTGCTGGGCTTAGGCTATTCTTCTACCTCAGCCTTCCAAGTAGCTGGAACTACAGTTGCATGCCACCGTGACCAGCTAGTTTTGTGATTTATTGTAGAGAAGAGGTCTCACCAAGTTGCCCAGGCTAGTCACGAATCCCCAAGCTCAGGCAGTACTATTGCCTCAGCTTCCCAAAATGCTCGGATTACAGGCTGAGCCACCATGCCCAGCCTTATTTTATTTTTTGAGTTGGGGTCTCACTCAGGTGGAAGTGCAGTGGCATGATTATGGCTTACTTTCAACCATGATGCCCTGAGCTCAGGAGATCCTTTCAGGTTAGCCTCTTGAGTAGCTGGAACGACAGGCAAATGCCACTATTCTGGCTAATTTTTGTGATTTTTGTTTGTTTGTTTGTTTGCACAGATAAGGTCTTGCTATGTTGCCAAGGCTGGTCTTGAACTCCTGGTCTCAAGTAATCTTCCCATCTCAGCTTCCCAAAGTGCTGGAATTACAGGCATGAGTCTCTGAACTTAGCCCATATTTTTAACTAATACACCAACCTTCACATAATGATATGCTACTTCCTGTAGTGAAAATACTTAATAATAGAGTATTTCCAATTCCTCCTCCCAACCCTTGTGAAAATGCTTTATTAACTCACTTATGCACCTGCTGTAAACACTCAATATATTGCTAATATTATTGATTTAAAGTTATTTTTAGAGCAATTAAAAGTAGGAAAAAGATAATATTAAGTGCTACCTTCATTT
>CAUYQG010014179.1:0-14062 GCA_963574415.1 Tarsius wallacei | reverse complement strand
AATACAAAGAAATACTGAGGAAAATATTTGCAATACTTATCACATCTAAAAGTTAGTTTCCCTAACATACAAAGAGCTGCTAGAAATCAACAGACTACAGATTGGGAAAAAATATTTGCCAACTCCATGTCTGACAAAGGCATCAAAGATCTACAAGGAACTCAAACGTGCTGAAAAGGAAAAAAAAAATAAACACAGCCCCAATACAAAGTGGGCTAAAGATATGAATAGACACTTCTCAAAAGAAGACATACGAGCAGCCAACAGACACATGAAAAAATGTTCAGCCTCACTAGTGATCAAGGAGAAGCAAATTAAAACTATACTGAGATACCACCTAACTCCAGTCAGAATGGTCATCACCAATAACTCAAAAAATAACAGATGCTGGAGAGGATGTGGGGAAAAGGGAACACTTCTACACTGTTGGTGTGAGTGTAAACTAGTACCACCTATGTGGAAATCAGTGTGGTGATTCCTAAAACTTCTAAAAATTGAACTTCCATATGACCCTGCAATCCCTCTACTGGGAATATACCCGAAGGAACTCAGGTCACTCTATAAAAAAGATACCTGCACATGTATGTTTATCACAACATTGTTCACAATAGCAAGAGCATGGAACCAACCATGCTGCCCATCAAAAGAGGACTGGATTAAAAAAATGTGGTACATATATACAATGGAATATTATGCAGCCATAAAGAAGAACAAAATCATGAACTTCGCAGCAACGTGGACGGAATTAGAGTTTATAATACTGAGTGATCTCTCACAGAAACAAAGAGCTGAGTATCACATGTCCTCACTCATAAGTGGACCTTGAACAACTACCGTATTACTGTAGGAAAGGGATTGAAAGTAGCGAGAAATTGCAGGGAGGTGGGTAGCTGAACTTTGGTTTGAAAGAAATAGGTCATTTCGTAATTGACAACATATACTAATTTCAGAAAAGCTTGAAAATGCAAAATTGTACACAAAATAAACATTAATCGATAGTAATTGACCAGTCCTTATTAACAACCAGCCCATATTCTTTGAGGCTTGTTTCTATAACAATAAACAATTTTCCCCTAAAATTAAAATTCTGCTTTCTATGTTGTTTACAAGCAAGTGTTATTAAATATTTCTGTTTACAAAAATAACATATATCTTATTGACAGCACAAAAAAGCTAAAGAAAAAAACTAAATAAACTACAAATGATTTCAAAGATTATTTGGGATAATTTATGTGGAAGGAAGTTTTGGGGGAAAGGAATGGATAAAAAAAAAAAAGGAACAAAAAATACCAGATACTTGGTAATTAAATTACTTAATTAGCAGGTTATAGCAATTCCAGGGTCCTGGAACAGATTAGGAAGAGAAATTTTTAGAATATAGTTAGAATCCCTGAAATCGGCAAAACCCTAAATATAAAATGTGAACAGAAACATATATACAGAAATCTAAATGTAACTCACATGTGCTGTCACAGAGGCTTTCTATACCAGAAGAAAAAGGAATTCAATAAGCTGTGCTGAGCTAATTGGTGAATGTTTTAGATCACCAACCCACAGCTCACATCAATGCAAACCTCACATGGATTCAATGTATAAAAAGCAAAACCACAGGAACTCTAGAAATATGTATAGGCAAAAATTTCTATATTATTGAGGGGGGCAGTGGAGAAGAATACTATTATAAGTAGTACAAATCAACAGAAAGAAATTTTAAATGTGCATATAAGATATAGACATATTTGTAAAAAACAATGAGGTTTCAGCGCACATCAAGGGGAGCAACTGTCATTTATCATTTTATCAGTGTCTCACTGAACATGTTTTTAGGACTCAAGATATTTTTATTACAAGAGAAAGCTTTATCTGGTTGCAGTGGAATATTCTTTACAAATTTAAGTTATAATTGGCAGTAGTAGAACATTCTTAATATATGAGAGAATCTGATTTTTCATGATTTCATATGAAATATTTATGTCTGTATTCATAAATGAGATGCTCAGTTTCTGTTATATTATTTTATTTTCCTTGTCTGAGTTTGAAATCATGGTTGTGTTGGCTTCATGAAAGGAGGTGAAAAGTTTTCCAAGCCAGTCTATACTTTCAAAAACTACATATATGCTTTTAAACAAATATATGGAGATAATTCATAGCTTGAAAAAACATTTAAAACGGTTCATAGGATACTAACGCTTTGGAGGGAAAAATGCCGTAGTTGTATCCTCCACTTTCTCCTTCTTGTTTGCCTGGTCAGAATATCTAATTTGGGGTTATTTTGTCTCTGTCACTCTCTCTCTCTCTCTCTCTCTCTCTCTCTCTCTCTCTGTGTGTGTGTGTGTGTGTACAGAGAGAGACAAAGGATAGGAAAGAGATAAACCAAGAAAAAGAAGAAGAAGAGCATAAGAAATCAGCATTTCATGAGAGACCCATTTTATCCTTGGATGCTGGGACTAGTCCCTCACTGCTTTAACATCTGTGCTATTTTTCCTTTCCCAGTCCTTCCATTTTGCCTTAAATAGATTTGAATTTCCAGGAAATTCATTTATTTATATTTTTCTCAAAAAATTAGTTTCTTCTAATCTCCTTGGAAATTAGGCCTTTTTTTTAATTCATTTTCCAATTCCATAAGTTGGATGTTTAGTTCATTTCTTTTCTTCCTTTCTTTTACATGAAAAAAGTAATTAACCTCTAAGTACAGTTTTGGCCACATCTGCTAGAGTTGTATACATGCTATTCATTTTTATTTCACCCACATCTACTATAGCTGCATATATACACTGTTCATTTTCATTATTTCAAAAGTGTTATTATTATTATTATGTTTCCTTTAATTCCAATGGCTCTGATTTGTGACTTAAATTTTATTGTATCTTGGTAGATGAATGTTGTTTGTATAATTTCTTCTTTTTATTGCTAAAGTTTTCTTAGTGACTTGCAAAAATATTTTGCAACACTGAAAAAGAATATGCATTAATTCACTCCTTTAACAAATATTTACCAAGAATTTACTGTGTGCTTGTAGAAAAGTCCTCTCTATAAAATAGCAAATTTAATGATATTAATTCCTTCATTGCAGTGGTATCACTCAGGGTATCTTTGGCAAAGATTGGGGGTGTTTTGACTGTCCCATCTGGGAGGATGCTAGAGTGTGGGAGAATGCTAGTGTGTGGAAGTCAGAGATACTTCCAAACGTAATCCACAAGTTATTATTCCAGCCCAAATGTCGCCGCTGTTGCTGTTAAGAAGGCCGGCTTTCACACTAATATCCTGTTGTTCTTAATAGCTTCACTTGATTTTGGTATACATAATCTCACATCAGCTTTTAGTAATAATAATGTATATAGTGTCTTCCCTGATCATTTCTGCGTGTATTTAAAATGGAAGTTGAGGCTTTTATGGGCGGAAGGGCATTTGCACAAAGTGTCAATTGCATCATAGAAAACTATTGTGTGGTGACTTCAATCTGCTGAACTTTTTATTAACAAGACATAGTTACTTTGTTTAACTCAAGATAATGCTACCACTTCTACCTCTTTCATAAATGTGTGAGTTAAAACTGTTTATCTTTTTATTTTTAACCTGGGTCACTTTGCTTGATGCTATTCTTTCTAAACTGTGCTTCACAAAACTTGTATTTTTAAAATCTACCTAAGTTTGTACTTCTCAACTGGTGGAGCATGGTTGAGAGCATTTATATTTGTGGCTTAACTGTTGTGTTTCATATTCCTGCTGATATCTATCTTATGTCTTTTTTTAACTTTCTTTTTTGTTTTCTATATTTTATGCATAAAATATTTTATTTAAATTTTCTCCAATAATTTTGAGTATTTACACTCAATTTATTATTTCTATTTAGAGCTACATTTACGGTTTTGAAATCTACTTAATGTTTCCATTTCTAAACTCACAAACAAAATGGTATTTTTAAAATATTCATACGTAAGTTAGGGAATTTTGAGTTTTTTACCTACGCTCCTCTTTTTTATAATTAATTATAACTGGAATTGGCTTTGAAAGATATTAACATTCCCTTTTATTATTCTTTTATTATTTTATTTGCATTAAATTTTATAAGCACGCTTACCACAGCTGTTGAGTCTTACATCTCATAGATATATATTCTGATCTATAAGCAGACTTTGTGTTCTGAGGTAGCTCATCTGGGAGAGAAAAAAATACCCTAGACTGAAAACCACAAGACTTGTCATGCAGAGGCAGTGTCTGGATTCATCCTGGGCATTATTATCAGAGATAAATAAATATGGTGGAAATTACCTACAAATATATAAAATAATCAGCAGTGGCTCTCCCTTGTCCTTTTCCTCCACCTTTCCAGTTCTGTAACTCTGGGTGGGTCAATTTCCCTGCTGCCAGGGCCATGTCTCATCTCTGCTCCCCAGGTGCTCTTTGTACCATGTACCTGAGAGCAGCCTCCTCTTGCTTCTTGGCAGGAAGAGCCTCTGGAGCCCAGATGTGTCCTCCTGGAGTCTGTGGCATTACTTCTTCACCATCTGGCACTTAGTTTTGAGCTGAAGAATGTTGAATCTGACTGGATTTTATTTCCGGTAAGGTTTTTCTTTTTCCTCTGCTTGAATATTTTAATCTCCAATAATAATGTTTGGGACAGGTTTAGAAGACATCTCTGCATGGTGAGTCTTATGATGTCCAGTCTGGAGGACTTCTACTGCAGGTAAGGCCCCCTGGGATTCTTAGTCTGCTTACAGATGCAGACCCTGGTGAGAAAGGAGGCAGGGTGCAGTCAAGACCACCTTTGTTTCTGGCTCTTCCTCTGCAGGAATCCCTGTGGAGGTATTTTTTTCTGGTTCCCATCTCCCCTGACTTCAGGCATGTCCTAAATCATCACCACCTGTGACCTTCTGGCATTTGAGTAGTCTAACCCCCCTCTGAGGCCCCACCCATATTTAAGCCTGAGTAGTCTCTCCTATGTGCACCACTTGCCTGAAACACTGGTGCAGAGACAGTGCTCACTATTGATTATAATTTCTTTATATTTCTATGTCTTCTGGACTAAGCAGGAAATTTTACGTGGATGTTGACTTTGACCCCAGTGTCTGGCACCATACCTGCACACAGTATTTTCTGACTTATATTGAAATACCCTTTTTGTTTTATTTTTGTGGTCTCTGATCATTCTGCTTCCACATGAGAAGAACGTGTGCCTGCTGTGTATAAGCCATTTATCCTTGTGTCTGCCAATGCCCCTAGGTTTCCTCCTGGATGCTGAGAGAAGGGACAGCTGCCATTTAAACCTGGGGTCAGATGGAAGAAGGAGCCTTTGTCCCATTTCCTGCTGCCTTCAGGAATCAGCTCGTGAGGGTATACAGAGATGAGAGGGGTCTCTGTGACCCCTTTCTCTTGTCATTTTCTATATTATGGAATTGTGCAATTACACTGCTCCTGCTACTGTTTACTTCACCACTGGCTCCATAAAATCTGCATTTCTTTCCAGTAACCATAGGTGAGGGGACCTTTGCCCCAGTTTCTATGTGCCCATGCCACCTCTCCCTGAGATGTGTGTACCAGGGGATGGGCCTCATATAGAGGGGAAGGCCGCCTCCTTCATTACCGGCAGATTTCAGATCTCTGATCCAGGGAGGAGAGGAAAGTGGGTATAAAAACCCATCCATGCAATCCCCTGGGGTTCTGACTCACAGGTCAAAGTGACCTTGTCATAGTTTTATTTTTTCCCCTATTGCCAGCTAGGACAGCCACTGAAGACAAACCTCTGCTGAGAGTCTCTTCTCACATCACTGCTGCTATGCTATCTAGGTTTGGGAGTTCAGGAAGGCAGGGATTTCTCTGTTCACAAATTTAAAGAAATTAATGATAAAACTCATAAGATTTAAAAAACAATTTTTAATTCATCTTTCTTTAATACATTCACTGAACATATAACATTGTAGAATTCAACATTACCATGCCGCTAAATAAAAGTTAAAGTTAAGTAAGACAAAATGTCAAATCCCTCCTCTTTGTATTTTGCTACTATTTAAGTGTATTTAATCAATTTCAAGGGTGGGGGAAACTTCCAAAATGAAATGTACTGGAGATTTTCTTTTTTCTAGAGTAATTTATCCAAAACCATTAAAATCATTGAGTTTACAATCGTTACCTCCTAATGGTTATTGAGCCTGATTCTGCCCTGTAGCAATTTAATCTGGAGGAAAATCAGTCCTCTTCATCCCTTCAGCCTCACTGAAACTCAAGGTCAATGTGTGTTGGCTTGATCTGAGGACAGGAGCCATATCCAAATTGTCTCAAAGTTTAGTTTTAGAAAATGTATAGCTTAATTAATATAAAACATTGTTAAACCACACAATTAACATCTTGGAACGAGGTGTGCTAATGGATAGATTTAGCAAGCATTTATTGAGTTTCTACTGTGTGCCTGATACTATAGTCAGATAAAACTGCCTTTGCTCTCAAAAAGGACAACTAAGAATAGCCATAATGAAAGTGAATCGGCTATTTACAAAAGAAAAACATAAAAGTGAAAGTAAGCACATTAAATTATGTCCATATTTCAGAACAACATACAAAAGATCTCTGGCCACCTGTGTGAGATTGTCAAAGATTATAAAGCATCCTCCCCACCCCATTCCATCCCATCCCATGTGTGCAGGAATCAACTTTCCCTGGCTCCCACTGGTGCTGCCTGGGATGCAAACTGGGCAAGCTGACCAAGGCATCATTGGTAACAAAGAATGCAGTGCTTGAAAGTAAGTGCATGCTCAACTCTCTCACTCGAACAGATCCTGAGGAAGTAACCAGAAAAGCATTCAGGGCTGTGATTATAAGTGTTTTCTCACTGAAAAACTAGAAAGCAAGAACATACCAAGCAATAGCGAAATAGCTAAATAAATGATGGTGCACCCACATAATCCAGTACCATGTGGATATTAGAAATGGCAGAATGTGCATTCATTAATATTGAAACAAGTTTTCCATATAGTGGGTAAAAAGAAAAACGATTTATGAAAGTGTGCTCAAAATATAATCAATGTTTTTATGGGAAGTTATCTATGTGTCCACATATGTATACACATGCAAATCAAATGCCTAAACATCTATCCACATAAAAAATGAAGGAGAAGAGTGGTGACCTTGGCAGAGGGAACATGCATCTGTCCTATGAGACACGAGAGCTGAAAGGTGGGAGAAGAAAAGCTGAACCATGGAGCAGAAAGAGAAGAAAAACAGAGGCTGCTCATGGACAGTCATCTTCATCTTTCCCCACTGCAGATGACAAAGTCAAAGAGGAAGCTATATAAAAATGCAAAATATGTCCCTCTCAATGTTCCTTTATCATTATCCTTGGAAAATAAGGGGGATTGATCACTACTCCTTTTCATGAGAGATGAACTCAGTGCCCAGTGCTCTGTCCCCTTTCCGTGCCAATGTAATGAGCATCACTCTAGAGGCAAATCCACTGCAAAGAGAATCTCCTCCTCCCTTCTCCATCATGCCCTAGCAAAGCCTTGCTGCTTTGTGCTTGCATGGAATAGGGGGAAGAAGTT
Source organism: Tarsius wallacei (assembly GCA_963574415.1). Taxonomy (NCBI): domain Eukaryota; kingdom Metazoa; phylum Chordata; class Mammalia; order Primates; family Tarsiidae; genus Tarsius; species Tarsius wallacei. The sequence continues at coordinate 6,527 of CAUYQG010014179.1, read as the reverse complement.
GCAGCACATTCTTCTCATCTAGTGACAACTCTTGGAAATTCTCTTATCATCTAAACACATGATGGAAGACTATAAGGAGGATGTTGGCTGAGTTCAGTGTTCTTTGTGGAGAATTTCCACCTCCTCTGCTCTGTAAGAAAGAACTCTTTAAGGAGTCTGCCTTCCCCAGCACCACAAAGCGTTAGGAAGCAGAGTGCCATCAACTCAATTGTTTGTTCTGTCAGGAACTATTAAGAGTTCTGCAATTGCAGTTACTGCTTTTGCTACTATTTCTATACTAGCCCAACAAACACGCAGGCAGCTAAGTTCTCACATCTCAGTTGTTTGGGGTTATAGGATATGTTTTCTAGCTGAGAAGTGCTCACAGTAGGTCTCAGGGTCTCTCTTCGGGAGAAGGGGACATTTTTCCTTTATGGAAGAAGTCCTTCCAGGACTCAGATGCAATCACACAAGGAATTTAGCAAATATTACCAATAATGACCAGTCAATTCTCCAATTGCAATCTTAACACAGTCTAAAGTCTTTCTGGAAAGTTCTCAAGGTCACTCCCCCATGTAGTACAGAGAGCTATGGTAGACAGGCTCTCAGACAATGTTTGGTTTATTGTGTAGGTGAATCATCTGGTCAGCTGGTTTTTATTCACTTTCCTTCATAGTCTATTTTCTATGTTCAGAAAACAGGGTGCCATTTCTCTTCAGTTTCTATTAAATCCAGCCCTTTAGAAAAGATCTAAGGTTGATTAGTCATTTGTATCTAAGTATGATTTGAAGAAAATCTCTCAACCTTTGTTTTACTGCTCATTGTGTGAGCTTTCAACATAACAGTCACACTGCTCACTCAATTCTGAAAACCTAGATGGAAAAGACACCCCAATCTAAACACAACTTCAGCAGGGAAGGTATAATTTAGATTAGGACAATCCTGCTAAATGTACTCATCTGTTTCAAAATCATATCCTGATCTCCAGAGAGCTAAATTATTTTTTTAAAATAGGATCTTCAGATCAAGGATATCTAGAAATGAAAACATCTTCCATTTATTCATAATTCCCATGTGTGGGGCCCTGGGCTAAAATGTCATAGACACCAGTCCAGAGATCCTTGGAGGTGGGTGTTGCTTTCATTGAAGTGAACCAAAAATGTTTCCTTCCCCTCCTGAGTTCTGAACCAACAGGAAATAAGACAAAGAATGGAACTGAAATACCATCTCTGTTAAAGGGACGTTGACTCTGGCTTATGAAAGTGTGACCTTCTCCACACATTTTTGCCAAAATTAGACATTCTGGCCACTGTCTCCAGCACCTAGACTACAGCCCATGGCTCCCCCAATCCTGATAATAGTTTCAATGACTGTCTGCCACTGGCAGGCAGGTGAAAGTTTGCTCCCAGAAGTTCATAACAAGGTCAGAACAATTGAGTTTACTCTAAGACTGCTTTGTATCCAAAGCTGAAAACTCATTACCTTTTCTCTTTCCATCCTGAATTATGTCAATCCATGTGGTCCATACAGCCCATTAAAGGGTTTGCAATAGGATTAAATGACAGCATCAGAGTGAATGCATAAATCTCCAAAATAAGAAAATACCAACTCTGCGCTTGTGTCCACAGTTTAATCAGCCACTCCCATTATAAAAGTCTTGGGGAAAAAACTGAAACTTTTTCAAGTCAAAGTCTCAAGACCAAAGGAATAAAATCAAAAAATAAATTTTGTCATTCAGTAAAAAATATGTAAGTGATGAACATCTTCTCTGATTCCTCATTTTCCATAGACTTCCCTGGAAGGGCCCTGTATCTGGGTGGAGGGATTCCTTGGTTGCCTCATGGAGATGAGTGTAGGTCCCTCGGGACCTCAGAGGCTGGTTTTGTGCAATTCTCTAGAACTTTGTTTGACCTTTTAAGTGACTCAGAACTTGTCCAGGGAAGAAGGATGTGAGTTATGGAATCTCATCAAAGAGTCTAGCAATGGGAATTTATGCAAACTATGTTACAGATATGGAAACTGAGACTTGATAAGTTTTCATCATGAAAAGTATCTCAGGACCAGTAGCCATGCAGACTCATGTCTTCCTGACTCCAAAGACTGGTTCTTCCAAGATCCTACACCAGCTAATGAATAGGATCCATGGAGTGAGAGGGGCTCATGTCAGCACTCAATGCTGCCCTGAGCTCTGCTGGAGGATTCTGCATTGGGCATGTTACTGACCAGTCATTTTCAAGAACAGGTTGTGATTAAAACCACTGGAAACTTGTGAAGATGTATATTTCCTCATAGATGCAAAATTGTGACATTGGATATGTGTGTGGCATGATTTCTTTTCCAAAGAAGAACAATTCCAATATTGGTCATTTGACCAACATGGGATTTGCAGGTTTTCACTTAATGTTCCGAGCCAAGTCTTGTGGAATAAGGAATAAAAGCAAAGCTCAGTTCTCAAGACAACTTATAGAATAGTGGCCAGTTCTAATGACTGCCACCAGCCTCATGTATGAGGGAGCCCTTCACCACCCTGTAAATAACCATTTACAACCATTTATTTCTTAAGGTTTGATACACACACACACACACACACACACACACACACGTACACACACACACAAAATATGTGATCTTGACTCTTCTTCCCCCTCTTTTGAAAACATCTGAATCTCCAGCCACAAACATTTCCAGGTCTAAATGAAAATGAGGGAACAGTTCAGGCAAGGCAAAGACAAGGATAAAACATGTCATGGAAGACGGTGTCCATGAAAGATTTGGCCAGAAGAAGACACACTGGCCCCAAACTCAGGAGCCACAAACCATCAGGAGCTTATTGCTTTGAGATCACAAGAAAGGGAAGCAGGCTGGTGCTCCACGATTAAACTGCAGGTTGAGTCAGTTCCAAGTGTTTTGTATGTTCAATAAATGTTCAATAAATGAAAAACTCCCTCAAAACAGGAGCTAAGGATTCAAAAGTCATCTAACACCCAATTCGTTTCAACTCAGCAATGAGAAAATGAATTTCCTCTGACACCTGCAATCACCTTTCCCAGTGCAGAGAGGAAGCCCTTCCCCTCGCTCCCTGAAAGGCATTAGGTGGTTTCCTGCCTGTGGAAGCTTCAGAAGAGCGGTGTTCACTCATAGGGCCTGTGTTGTATCTCTCATATTTGTAGACTGTTTGCTTTAAAACTTCAAAAAAAGAGTTTCTGAATGATCTAAAACAATGCTCAAAATCTCTACATAAAGACTGAATGTGCCAATTATGAATGATTGGATATGAGTAAGAAGAACAGGATTCTTGGGAAGAACAGGAATGTAGGAGGCTGCAGGTACAGCTGGATCTAGGCACAAAGACACCCCTAGCCTTTCACCGACACCTTCCTACTTTCACTTTGCTGATCAGCATGCTTCTCCCCCATAGCACATTGGTTGCTGACATTCCTAAATTTATACCTTCACTTTTTGCTGCTGGACAATGATACTCATCACAAATCCAAAACCACCTTGGAAGAAAAGCTTGTTGACCAACATTGAGTCAGATGCTGATTCTAAGGCCATGACATGATATTCAAGGGCAGGAGCATCCTGCTTCAGAGTGTTTAAGGGGGCACTCATCTGTCCTCTGCAGAGCGTGTGCTATGGAACAAACTTCCCACAGCAGGCTTCCTGGATGCTGGCCCCAAAACCTTCAGTCTGACCCTTGATGTTTCTAACTTACCACGTCTTTGGATTCCATAGGAAAAAGCATGTGACAGTAAGGAATGAAGAAAGATTTTTTTCTTTATTTTATTAAGGGCCATAAAAGAAAAGCATTCTAGAGTCTTTTGGCAGGGAAGAATGACCCTGCCCACTCTAAAAGCACAGCCCGCGAGACCAAGACTCCCATCATGAAAGAGAACAAACATTGCTGAGGAAGTCCCAGCTCAGCACTGACAGTTAGATGATGCTCAATGTTTGCAGTTTAAGAAGACCAGGAAGTATGCAGTTTCACATACAAAATGATTGAAATTTTATCCAAACCTGTATCCACAGCTATATCAAGAGAGGGGGCATCTTAGTTTCAGCTGCAATAACAAATTATCATAGACTGGGAGCTTAAAAAGCAGTTGCTTATTTCTCACAGTTGTGGAGTCTAAGAAGTCTAAGACCAAAGTGTCAGCTGACTCAGTGTCTGGAGAGGGCCCTCTTCCTAGTTTGCAGGCGGCTGTCTTCTTGCTGTGTCCTCCCTGGTAGAGAGAGATCATTTCTCTCTTGTCTCTTATTATAAGGACACTAATCCCATCCATGAGGGTTCGTGACTTACTCACCTTCCAAAGGCCCTACCCCCAAAATATCATTACACTGAGGATTGGAGCATCAACATATGGATTTTAGAAGTACACAATAATTTAGTCAGTAGTAAGGGGAAAAATAGATAAAATGAAAGAGGAAGGGTGGAATGGAGGGAGAGAAAAGAAGCAAGGGGAGAAGAAGAGAGGGTGGGAAGGAGAAAAAGAATAGAGTAGAGAGAGAAAGATGAATAATATATCAACATAATGTATAATGCATAATGAATAAATTTGGACTCCCTCTTACTAAACAGTGCTAGGTTACTGGGGTAACTCATACCTGTGTTTAATGAATCAATTTATGAATTGTTGACTTGACTGATTATGCTGACCTGTCATCCATGAAATCCAATCAACAAAAAGCTAGTTCTGCAACCAGGTGCATATGTTCTGTTTCTTAGTAAAGAGAAAACATAATATCATAGAACCCAGAGCATAACCCCTTTGAGACTCCTTGACAGAAGCAGACACCATCCCTGATCCTGGTCACGGTGACTTCTGTGAATGTGTTACTCATATACTAAGGAGTTCAGACTGAGTAAAATCTGCACCAGCCCCATGTTCTTATGCCCAGTTCATGGGAAGGTGTCCTGTTGGGCTGCCCTTGGTAGTACCACATCACTGTCCACTAGCTTCCAAGAGATGAGGCAGGAGAATTCTTGTTCACCATGGTGTCCAGGTGTCTGCTTGGAACATGACGGTGCTTATTAAACATTTATAAAACAGAGGTGAAGAAATGTCACAGAAAGGAAGGAGGCTCCTCTCCTGTCCCTGGCCTTGTTTCACTCCACAAGCCCCACACTTCCTCTGAAATCCATCAGCCCCCCATGCTCCAGACCTTTCACCTTTTCCAAATGTGTGATAAATCTCCATGGATTACTCCCAAGCTTTCTCTTTTTTTTTTTTTTAACATTTTTTTTTATCGTGATATTGAGGGGTACATTTAAGGGTTAGGTACACAAATATGTCTCATTCAGGCACCCTTGTTTGTAAGAAGTGTCCCCCCATCCCCAGACAGGTATTTACTGCCATTAATTGCTTTCTCTTAATATGTATTAATTTTGTCTTATTTTAAAATTGGTTCAGCTCTTGCATGGGTCAGAAGGGTGTTATTTACTGTACCTTCATGAAACCTCAACAAACAAATAATGTAAATTGTGAAGGAGATTGTCGAAATTGACTTTTTGAATAGTTTTTATATTGTTTTAGAGGAACTTAATGTTACTCAGTAAATTTTGACTTTATTAGGTTTAGTGTTGATATTACAATATTTAGATGTAAGTACTTAAAGAATCGAACTAATGTGAAATATTTAAATCAGTAAAAAGATGAAATCAATTAAATAAAAATGGGTAAAGAAGAGAGCAATGTGTTAGAAGAATAGTCAGTACAAAACCCTCAGTAAGGTGGCATAACTAAATTTAATATTTTATTAATAAAATAAACACAAGTAAAAAATTGCTAAAGAAAATATAGAAATCTATGTATATGTGTATACTCACATACATATATGCAAAACATGTGCTGTTGACAAGAGACATATCAAAAAGACCATGACTTAGAACAACTGAAGGAAAGATACAGAAAGTACCAGAGAAATACTAAATAAGATAAGAGTGAAATTGCCAAATTTTATCAATAACATATCTGTTACAAAACACATTGTCAAGAATAAAGAGGGGCTAGTACAGCATAAGAAAATGAATTATTTTTCAGGATCATATAACAATGATAAACTTAATATGTGAACATAATTTCAAAATGAATAAAATCTCAAGGAGAAATACACAAATACAAAATAGTGAGAATTTGATACAACTCTCAATACCAGAGGGGCTTCATAGACTAAAAATTAGTAGAGAAGGATTTTTGACAACATAATCAATAAACTTTATATGATTCTGTTTAGATGAACCTATACACAAGCATTTACAAGACACTTAGAAAAAGTTCACCAATTACTAAAAAAAATTTCAGTATGTATGGACTGTGTTATTTGAACTCCACATTTCAAAATGAGAACGAACTAAGAAAACAATCTCATAAATATGGTGCTATCAAGACCTATTTCTTTTTTTTTTATTTTTTATTTTTATTTTTTTTTATTGTGATATTGAGGGGTACATTTAAGGGTTAGGTACACAAATATGTCTCATTCAGGCACCCTTGTTTGTAAGAAGTGTCCCCCCATCCCCAGACAGGTATTTACTGCCATTAATTGCT
>CAUYQG010014176.1:0-20807 GCA_963574415.1 Tarsius wallacei | reverse complement strand
AACAAGCAGGCAGAGACCCAAATTTAAAGCAGAATCCCATTCACAATAGCCACACACAAAAATGAAGTACCTCCGCATCTTCCTAACCAGAGAAGTGAAAGATCTTTACAATGAGAGCTACAAAACACTGCTCAAAGAAATACAAGAAGACACAAACAGATGGAAAAATATTCCATGCGAATGGATAGGAAGAATCAACATTGTTAAAATTTCCATCCTACCAAAGGCAATCTACAGATTCAATGCAATACCCATTAAGTTACCAATATCATTCTTCTCAGACCTGGAAATGACAATACAGAAATTCATATGGAAACATAAACGACCACAAATAACTAAAATAATCCTTAGTAAAAGAAACAAAGCAGGAAGGTATCACACTTCCAGACTTCAAACTTTACTATAAGGCTAGCTACAGTAATCAAAATAGCCTAGTATTGGTACAAGAACAGGCATATAGACCAGTAGAACAGGATAGAGATTCTGGAAGCAAAGCCTCAATTTCTCAACCAACTCATATTTGACAAAGCCTTCAACAACAACCACTGGGGAGAAGAGAACCTATTCAGTAAATCGTCCTGGGAAAACTGGCTGATCACATACAGAAGATTGAAACAGGACCCCTACCTATCACCATACACAAAAGTTAGCTCTAAATTGATCAAAGACCTAAACGTAAAACCCCAAACTATAAGAATCTCAGAAAATGCAGGAGACACCTTTATGAAAATTGGAACTGGCAACCAATTCCTGATCAGCACCCTAAGTGCCCATACCATAAGAAATAAGATAGACAAGTGGGACCTCATCAAACTAACGAGCTTCTGCAAAGCAAAAGAAACTATCAAGAGAGCAGGGAGACAGCCCAAAGAATGGGGAAAAAAATTTGCCAACTGAATATCTGACAAAGGCCTAACATCTAGGATCTACAAGGAGCTCAATGCATCGAAAGGAAAAAAACAAACAACCCTGTAGCTAGCCTTATAGTAAAAAGTGGGCAAAAGACATGAATAGACACTTTTCAAAAGAAGATATATGGTCAGCCAATAGACACATGAAAAAGTACTCAGCCTCACTTGTCATCAGAGAAATGCAAATCAAAACCACGTTGAGATACCACCTAACCCCAGTAAGACTGGCCATCATTAATAAAACAAACAACAACAGATGCTGGTGAGGATATGGAGTAAAAGGAACTCTTCTACACTGCTGGTGGGAATGCAAACTAGTGCAACCTCTTTTGAAGACAGTGTGGTGATTTCTGAAAGAACTAGAAATTGACCTTCCTTATGACCCAGCAATTCCCCAACTGGGATTATACCCGGAAGAACTCAAATCTTTCTACCAAAAAGATACCTGCACCTGTATGTTTGTTGCAGCTCTATTCACAATAGCAAAAACACGGAACCAACCATGCTGCCCATCGAAGCTGGACTGGATTGAAAAAAAGTGGTACATATACACAATGGAATATTTTGCAGCCATAAAGAAGGACAAACATATGGACTTCACGGCAACTTGAATGGATTGAAAGTCAATCATTCTCAGTGATCTATCACAGAAACAAAGAACAGACTACCATATGTTCTCACTCATAAGTGGACGTTGAACAATTATAATACTATAAGAAAGAGATTGACAGTAGTGGAAAACTGTAAGGGGGGGGTGGAATTGATAGTTGAAGGAAACTGCTAGGGGAGGAAAGGGCACACTTCATCAACAAGGGTACCTGCATAATTGTTTGTATACTTAACCCTGAATTGTACCCCACATCTTTACAATAAAAAAAGAAACAAAAATCTGATTTAAAACAACTAAAAATTTTAATGTTTAATATGTATTTATCATTTTTCTTATATTCAAAGAGCAGCTCTATAAATGCATCTATTTACAGATAGACAATAAATAGATACATAGATGATAGATATTAAAAATATATATATTCTTAAAAGCATTACTGATTACAGATAAGAACGATGTTAAAAGTATTTATGCAGATTTTTGTAATAATTACTACTGTTCCAAAGCCCAGCTTTTTTCCCCACACTTTCTAAAAGTATTTTGGTCAATACATAGCTTAAAATATACAACATTCTTTTTTTTTCAAATTTAATGAAAACAATATTCTGCAAAGTTCAACTAAATGACATATAGCAACTTCCATTAAATGATGGTGAAAATATCACATTTTATTTGTTATCCTGAGCGAGGTGTCTTTCAATTCCCTTCCATTTATCTTGAATCAAATGGAAGATTAAGTGCGAGATGTCCCTTATTGAAAATTAAGTCAAGTCTGTGAGAAACCAATTGCCCATAAACCTTCAAACTTCAGAGGACTGTTCTAACAAATGCAAACGGTGCCAAATGTGGCTGGCTTAAGGTCTCTAGGGTCTCTATCCCCTTGCAGCTTTCAAGTTTCATGAGCTTTTTTCCAAGAACAAATAAAACTCAGTGTTCTCAACTGACTTGCATGCTGAATTTTGTTCTTAAGTAGCAACATGTTTTTTCACAAATGACGTACATTTGGCATGTCACACTACCATGTTTTCTGGCTTCTTGTAGATTTGCAGTACTTCTTATTTACAGTGTATTTCCCCACCCAGTCCCTCCTGTCTCAGTCACACCAGGGCATGCTGGCACGTACACTTCGGTCACACAAGCTAGCATGCAACTAGAAGTCTTTCTTTCCTTCTTTCCTTTTTTTTTCCTCCCTCCCTCCCTCCCTCCTTTCTTTCCTTCCTTCCTTCCTTCGTTTTGAGTTAGTGTCTCACTCTGTTGCCTTAGCTGGAGTGCAGTGGGACAATCACGGCTCACCACAGCCACAACCTCCTGGACTCAGGAGATCCTCCTGCCTTAGCCTCCTGTGTAGCTGGGACTATAGGCACATGCCACCACACCCAGCTAATTTTTTTTAAATTTTATTTTTTGTAGAGACAAAGTCTTGCTATGCTGCACTGGCTGGTCTTGAACTCCTAGTCTCAAGCAATCTTCCTACCTCGGCCTACCAAAGTGCTTAGGTTCCAAGTGTGAGCCACCACACCTGGCAAGCCTAGAAACATTTCTTAACTTTTGTCATCATACACGGGAAACTGTGACTATCCTTTCCCAGCTTAAGTTATACATGTGTGCTCACATTCACAGACACATGAGCACACACCCTGCCACTAGCATTGTTTACCTGTCTCTGATCTGTCTCTCATCTTTTGCCACCTGCCCACAAGACCAACTGTTTCTTGTATTTATTCCTGGGACATTTCATACTTCTATTTAACAATTAGGATTAGATTCAAATATGTGTTATCTTTCACTGTCATTCCTTTGATAGCTCAGTTTGGGCCAATTTCTGTGTCTTGGTCATATATACATACAAATACTTCTGCACTATGCCACCTTTTCCATCCAGTAATAGCAATAACAATATAGCAATCTGATATTATGTCCCTATACTTTGAAAACCCAAAATAATCTGTCAAAAACCTTCTTGCACCGATAAAGGACTTTAGCAAAGTCTCATGGTACAAAATAAATGTACAGAAGACGATCACATTCTTATACACCAACAGCTAACAGGCAGAGAACCAAATAAAAAGCACAATCATTCGTGATAGCAACCAAAAAAAAAAAAATACTTCAGCATCATCCTAACCAGAGATGTGAAATACCTTTACAATGAAACTACAAAACACTACTCAAAGAAACCAAAGAAGACACAAACAAATGAAAAAATATTCCATGCTCATGGATTGGAAGAATCAACATCATTAATGTGTCCATCCTACCCAAGGCAATCTACAGACTCAACGCAATACCCATGAAATGACCGAGACCATTCTTCTTAGAACTGGAAATAACAATACAGAAATTCATATGGAAACACAAACAACCACAAATAGCCAAAACAATCCTCAGCAAAAGAAACATAGCAGGAGATATCGCACTTCCAGACTTTAATCTTCACTATAAGACTACAATAACAAAACAGCCTGGTATTGGTACAAAAACAGGCATGTAGACCAATGGAACAGGATAGAGATTCTAGAGCAAAACCTCAATTTCCAGAAGCAAAACCTCAATTTCTCAACCAACTCATATTCGACAAAGCCTCCAACAACAAACACCAGTAGGGAGAGGAGACCCTATTTGGTAAATGATTCTGGGAAAACTGACTGACCACGTGCTGAAGAATGAAATAGGACCTCTACCTATCACATTGCACAAAAATCAACTCAATAGATCAAAGACCTAAATGTAAAACCTCAAACTGTAAGAATCTTAGAAAACGCAGGAGACACATTTACAAAAATTGGAACAGGCAACCAATTCCTGATCAAAAGCCCATGCCACAAAAGATAAGATAGACAAGTGAGACCTCATCAAACTGAAAAGTTTCTGCAATGCAAAATAAATCATCAAGAGAGCTGGGAGACAGCCCACAGAATGGGAAAAAAATATTTGCCAACTGTATATCTGATATAGGCCTAATATCCAGGATCTACAAAGAACTCAAACGTGCCCAAAGGAAAAGAAAAACATCCTCATTAAAAAGTGGACAAAAGATATGAATAGACACTACTCAAAAGAAGACATACAAGCAGTCAACAGATACCTGAAGAAATGCTCAGTCTCACTCATCATCAGAGAAATGCAAATCAAAACCACATTGAGATACCACCTAACTCCAGCCAGGATGGTCATCATTAATAACTCAAAAAACACCAGATGCTAGAGAGAATGAGGGGAAAAGGGAAAGCTCCAACACTGTTGGTGAGAGTGTAAATGAGTACATCCTCTGTGGAAAACAGTGCCGTGATTTCCAAAAGATCTAAAAACCGACCTTCCATATGACCCAGCAAACCCCTTCTGGGAATATACCCAGAGGAACTCAAATCATTCTCCAAAAAAGTTACCTGCACACACATGTTTATTGCAGCACTATTCACAGTAGCAAAAACACAGAACCAACCATGCTGTCCATCAAAGTTGGACTGGATTTTTTTTTAAAGTAGCATATATACACAATGGAATATCACACAACCAGAAAGGACAAAATTATGGACTTGCAACAACCTGGATGAATTTAGAGTCTATCATACTCAGTGATCTATCACAAAAACAAAGAACTGAGTACCATAAGTTATCACTCATAAGTGGACCCTGAACATTTATCATAATATTATAAGAAAGGGATTGGCAGTAGTGGGACACTGCCAGGGGAGGTAGGGAGGGGGAGCACAAAACATCAGTAAGAGTATCTGATCTCAAAGGGAAGATTGTAAAATAAGAGTACTTGATCTCAAAGTGAAGTGAAGACCAATGGGAGGACCAAACTTCACCTGTAGAATAACCACTTATAATCCTGAATTATACCCCACATCTTTAAAATAAAATGTAAAAAAAAAAAAGAAGTAGCTAGGGAAAATGGTTCAGAAAAGCAATTAATATGTGCACATATATAAAAAAAGAACAATGGATAAAACAAACAGGACAAAATGCTAACAGTAGGTGAAAGATACATAGGTGTCTTTTTGCCACTCTTGCAAATTTTCTATCTGACATTTCAAAAGTCAGAATTTCCCTAAGTCAGAATTTTTGAAATCAGTCATTTTCACTGTGGGCCTGGCAGCATCATCGGCATCAACTGGGAACTTGTTAGAAATGCAGATTCTCAGACATCATACCAGACCAAATGAATCAGGGATAGGGTCTAGTGATCTCCATTTAATACACCCTGCAAATGATTCTGGTGCACACTAAAGTTTCAGAACCACACTTCCAAAATTCAATGTAGTAACAATAGTAATACTACACATTTTAGGATTGTTAGAATGATTAAATGAGATATTACACATGTGAATATGATTTTGTAAACTGTAATAAAAGTCAGTTAATAGTAAAAAAATTTTTAAAAACCACAATGCAATAATCTTTACCCAGAGCTTCAGATGTGACGAACACTATGCTTTTCACACTAAAAGCACAACTTATATAACATTTATGACAACACAACATAAATTACATTAACTTCAATTTAGAGATAAGAAAAAACTGAGCCAGGCACATTGGCTCACGTTTGTGGTGCTAGCACTTTGAGAGCAGAAGGTGTGTTTGAGCCCAGAAGTGAAACCCCCATCTTTTAAAAGGAAAAGCTGAATCTTAAAATAAAAAATTGGTGGGGCATGTGACTCATGCCTGTAGTCTCATCAGTCTGGGGGGGTCGAGATACAAGGATTGCTTGAGACCAGGAGTTCAAGACAAGTCTGGGCAACATAGAGAGACCCCCCATCTCTATTATTAAAAATAAAATAAAGGCTGATGCCTATAATCCCAGCACTTTGGGAAGTTGAAGCAAGAGGATTGCTTGAATCCATGAGTTCAAGACCAGCCGTGGCAACATGGTAAGACCTTGTCTCTACAAATTTTTTTTTTTTAAATGAGCCAGGCATGATGGTGCACACCAGTAGTCACAGCTATTCAGGAGGCTGAGACAGAAGGATTACCCGAGCCCAGGAAGCCAAGGCTGCAGTGAGCCGTGATCATGCCACTGCACTCCAGCCTGGGTGACAGAATGAGACTTCGACTCAAAAAAATAAAAAAATTATTTACATGCCTTCCTGAGGTGAATTGACTAAGCAGTTGAGTTGAATTTGATGACAGGCTGAAGCAAAGCTTACGTTCTTGACAGCCCTAAGATTCTGCCACACACACTGTGCCCTGGTCCTGTGAAACTTACCCAGTTGGTGTAATTCTCATCTTATCCTCTCCCTGGAGAAGAAGGATTCAATAATTTATTTTACAGTGAGTCATGGGGAAGAGACAAGAACATCAGGGCTCTGAAGCCACAGAGACATCACTCACCAGCTGTGTCACCACGAACAAATTATATTATCCCTCTGTGTCTCATTGTCCTTGTCTGGAAAGTTCAGATGGCATAATTGTTGACGATTTATGGAAACAGTCTCTTGGATAACATATGAAGCCAATTTGCACATTTCCAGGCACATAGAGTATGACTCATAAATGTCAATTCATAAATGCTGGATTTCTCCTCTCTCGGTTGCATATAGATTTGTGTCTCAACTACTAATACAATTTTAAAATTTCTAGGCAATTACTAAAGAGATACAGAGCAAAGAGAAAGTTACTTAGTTAACAGTTTTTTATACATATGAATTTTATATCGGTGAGCACAAATTAGCATTAATGTTCATCACAGGGCAGGCAAAGGCTTAAAATAGCAAAGGAAAAAGTCCAAAAGGTAATAAGCTAACCTAGATGATATTTTTGGTAAAAGCACAAAGAGGTGCTGGTAGCCGGTACTTTTGTAAAAACCCCCACAGTTGTCAGGTCCCATCTGCTTCTTTCTGGCAGCTGAAGTCCTTTCAAAGGACAAGGCTGGATTGTCCCACATTGTAATATACTGGGGAGGAAGCTCATTTTTTTCCAGGAGAAATCACCATCATAGTCTAAAGCATAATAATCTCAGAGTCTAGAGAACTATTTTCTATTAGAGATTCTACAGGTGAGATTTTACCTTGAGCAAATTCCTGAATTTTTTTGGATGTTGATTTTTCATCTGTAAGAGAATTGTTAGATTCTCTAGGAAGGACTTAAGACCTGGATTTGTGTGACCTGTCCACATGGTTAGCTTGGGCTTCCTCATTCCATGACAGCTCTTACAGGTGGTCAGACTTACATGGTGACTTTGAACAAGAGAAGGGAAAAAGCAGCTGCTGTAAAGGTCTTAGAGGTCATGCTCAAAACAGACACGATGTCATATCTACCATATGTATTAGTCAAAACAATCACCAGCCAGCCCAAGTTTAGGAGGGGGAACATATACTATTCCTGAATGCAGGCTTTAAAAAAAATTGCAGTTATCTTTCAATCATTCACAAAAATGATACAATATTTAATACTCCACATGATAAAACTTTATTTGAAAGACATTACATAAAATCTCTTGATGATCAAAAAAGCACAGAAGTACACGGCAGAATCACAATCTTATTCTCAAGCTTCCACAGGATATATGGTCATACAAACGTCAATTAATATCTTCAAAGTCTCAGTCTCTTCTCACTTTAATGAGGGATACTTCATCACTTTCCTATCTTCCAGGAATTTTCATGAGGACTTCAATAGATAAAATCAATGATTTATGGGTTAAATGCCAGGTAAAATGACTGAAGGGGTATATGAAAATATAGAATTCTTGATTTGGGCTGAAAATAGGGGAAAGGCATTATGTATACATTGGAAATGCTCAGACTACTAGACCAAGTGCAGATAAATCAAGAAGATAATTGATGATGAACAACACCATTTCTTGAAAAAGGAATCCCACAATTCCTAGGAGAAAGCAGAGGAGATTATTAACCTATTTATTTGGAAAAGTAGGGCTTAAAAGAGGTTGAACCTTGGGCCTGTGGAGTACTTTCATAAGTAGAGTTTAACATCATAGCTAAGGAATGGGGAAATAAGATATAGAACCATAAAACAGCCAAGAAGCTTTGTGTGTCAAATAAGGCACCAATTTCATGTGTAAAATAGTGCTTTAAAAATGGGTAAGGAAGCCGGGCTCGGTGGCTCAGCCTGTAATCCTGTGCTTTGGGAGGCTGAGGTGAGTGGATTGCCTGAGTCCACGGGTTCGAGGTCCGCCCGGACAACTTGGCGAGTCCTCGTCTCTATGATAAATCAAAAAATCAGCCGGGCGTGGTAGCGCGCGCCTGTAGTTCCAGCTACTTGGAGGGCTGAGGCGGGAAGATCGCCGGAACCCAGCAGGTCGAGGCTGCAGTGGCCGGGAGCGGCCACTGCATCCCAGTCTGGGTGACAGAGTGAGACTCCAACTCAAATAAATAAATAAATAAATAAACAAACAAACAAATAAAAATTGATAAGGAGCGTGAGTAGACATTTCTCAAAAGACAACAAATGACCCACAGGTTTATGGAAAAAAAAGCTCTACATTGCTAATCATTAGGGAAATGCAAGTTAAAACCCCAATGAGGTGTCTTCTTGTATCTGTCAGAATTGCTATTATCTAAAAGACAAAAAGTGCTCATGATGACATCGGGAAAAGGGAAACCTGTGCACTGTTGGTGGGACTGTAAAGTAGTATGACACTGGTGGAAAACAGCCAAAGACATGGCTGCACCCCTAAATTCATTACAGTATAATTCACAATAGTCAAGTTATAGAATCAATCTAAGTGTTCATCAACGAATGAACAGATCAAGAAAATGTGGAATATATACATAAAGAAATACTATTCAGCCTTAGAGAGAGAGAGAGAGAGAGAGAGAGGAGAAAGAAAGGAAGATAAAAAGCAAGAAAGAAAATTCTATCATTTTAAACAACATAGACAGAGTTGGAGACATTATGCTAAGTGAAATAAGCCAGGCACAGAAAGACAAATACCACATGTTCTCATTTATAAGTGGCATTTAAAACAATCAAGTTTATAGAAGCAGAAAGTAGAAACGTTGTTACAGAGGCTGAGGGAGCAGAGAATGAGGACATGATAGTCAAAGGGTGCAAAAATCTCAGTGAAGCATAAGAAATATGTTTTGTTTTGTTGAGACTCTTTTGTGGCGAATATAGTAAATAGTAGTAATAACATTTCTATAATGCTGTAAAAATAACATTTTTAAACTGCTAAGAGTAAAATGTTCTCTCCACACAAAAAAATTTTGAGGTTATGTTAGCTTGATTTAATTATTTCACCTTGTATTCATAAATCATAATCTCATATACCATAAATATATACACTTATAAACTGTCATTTTATAATTACATTTATTTTAGGTGGGTCTTAATGGCCTAATTATAATACAATTTTTAAAATTACTTAAATATGTAAGAGGAAATGAGCAAACTGCTAATTAGTCATTTGAAATGGACACTTTCTATCTTGATAAAGTAGATTAAAAACTAAATACATAGAGAAAAAAATACAGAGTGAATAGTGTCTGTATGCATGTGTATGAATAAAAGAGACTATCAATCTGTATATTGTTTTAAGTACCTATACATAAATGTATATATAAAACATACAGAAATTGGCCATATATTAGATAAAAATGAAAACTAAATTCCAATATATGGAAACTACTCAGTCTATGTTCCCTGATTACAAAATATTATTAAATAAATATTAATAATAAAATATGCACAAATGACCAGGCACAGTGACTCATGATTCTAATCCCATGTTTTGAGGGTCTGAGGCGGGAGGATCATTTGAAGTTCAAGAAGTTCAAGACCAACCTGTGTAACCTCGTGAGAACCAGTCTCTACCAAAAAAACTCAACAGTATCTTAACAAAATTTGTTATGTGCAAAGGTTACTTTATATAAAAAAGGAAGTAAAGCTAAAATTATATAATCTTAGAAAAGAATGATTTCTATTCTACTTATCAACCCACTGGGAAGTAGACCAAGTAGCATTGAGAAGCAAATGCTTTCATACAACAAATACATTGATTATAATTGCAAATACTTAACTTGAGATGGTAGGAAAGAACAAGAAAACAACTTAAGAAAAGGAGGAGCAGAAAATTAGGGCAGGAGGAAGGTATAATATATAAGAAAGACTGAAAAATATAAATTCTTTACATAAGTAGAAACATATGTCTCTCAAGATAAAAGTAAAAGTAGAGAAAAATTATTTAAAGCAAAACTCAAATATATAAATTTGACATATGAAAGGACTTATAAAAACAGACAAGATTATTGTTAAACTCTAACAGAATAGGATACTTTTTTTTCTAAAAACGTAAGCACCAAATAACCTTAGGAGAATGGGTGACTGTTTAGGAAATTGTCCTATTTCTACTTATATGTATATAAGCTAAAATTCCCAAATAGAATATTGACCTAAATGTTTGCTTTTTAATTTTTCAGAATTCTTTAGTATTGGGATTTGTTTGTTTTAGTATCAAAAGAGCAGAAATAACTTAAAGCTTTTCACTGTGGGTCTAGTGATTAACTTGGGGCATAGCAATATGGTCCTTTGTATCAGTCTACTTAAGTAAATGGAGCCTGTGCCACATAGTTCAATAGAAGAGATTTAATAAAATAATTTAGATTCAATGTTTAGGAAGAACAGAGACAACTTCTGCTCTTCAAAATCAGGAAAGATGCCACCACCCCCACCTCCCTTGCCTGCTACAGTTTCATGGATGCTGGCAGAAAACACCTAGGTCAGCAAACATCATGGGTTTTATGTTCCCACAAGTTTTCCCGGTTACCAAGTCTCATGGGGCCGGGTGAAACTGTCCAGGTGGATGTTGTATATTGCCACAGCTGAGATACCAGAGTTAGGAATTCCCAATCTTAGAAGGTGACTACTAGCAAACCTGCCCAACCTTGGCTTTGGAAGAATACGTGATCTGTATTGTCCTGGCAGGAAACAAATCTGTCCTCTGCCCTAGAGGAAGGCACTTTATCTTCTGAGACTGTTGGCTATACAAACTTACCTGAAAAGATAGTAGGGACTAAAAATTGTCCCAAGAAGTCCAGAGTGACCCCAGGAAGAATTGTTTCCTAAAAACAACCTTTTCAACCAAATGTGTTCAAAAGAATCTTCCAAAGTTTAGGGGAGGCAAGGAGTGAGGGTTGGGATTTATCTTTGATACTATGTATAAGTCTTAAATGTTTACAAATAAAAAACAAATGTATTATGTATTTTTTAAATGGGAAAGAGCAGAAATAGCTCACTTATTTTCCTATCTTTTATGAAAGCCTCTAAAAATATAAGGGTATTTTTTAGGGGTAGGGTTCCTTTCTTGTCAATTTGAGAAAAGCATGACTCTTATCTGTGTGATACTCAGACATAGGTATTAACTTAATCTCCATATGACACACTTTGGCCCTAAATAATTCTCCTAGGCTGTGGGCTTTGTGAGATGTGTTGGTGGCAGCCCTCAAATAGAACGCACATGTTTTCACTATTCTCCAGACTTGGTTGAGCTGTGATCTCTACTCTTTGCAGATACTAAATAAGTGACTTCTGATTCATTGCTTATAAACCAGAGAACTGACTGCTGTTTCAAAAGAATGGAACCAAAAAACATTTAAAGCCAAAAATGGCAAAAAGTTCTTGAACTAACTGCTTCCTAATCTGGCTGGTTTCTGCATGTACAATGACGCATCCTTTCCACATCCTGACCCTGTGCAAAAGGAGAAGCAGATGAGTGATGCCTACAGGAAAGAGTCCATACCTAAATACTGAGGGAGTTATGGCACAAAGGGTTGCAGAATTTTGTAGTTTCTTGAGGAATTTTTCTCTGACTAAGACCAGTCAACGAATTGACACAGCAGATTCTCACAGAAAAGGAATGAAAGTACTTCAAAGACATAGCCATCTTGTTTAATTTCTTAAATACAATACTTGCTTAGAAATGCTCTCACAATATAATTTTCTCTTTTGTATATGTAAACATCGATTTTTTTTTTTTGAAGCCGGAAAGTGAGAAAGCAGAGTTTATTGAGAGGACGGAAAAGCTCCCACAGTGGGAGGGGACCCAAAGAGGTTGCCCATAGATATTTATTTGTAATATAAATATAAATTGCCTTATATATTTTGATATACACATTTTAATTATCCCCCAAAATCCTCGCAGTCAAACTGATGCATTGCTCTTTCAAAATTAAGAAATTATGATAGCATTTTAAGCTCTGTTTTTTCTTAATGTTTTTAATTGAAGAATCAATATGATATGAAAATAGTTCAAGATGAATTTTAGTTGAAATAGTAAGGATATGTGCCCTCTTGTTGAATCTGCCCATCAAGAGAAGTTTTATCAAGAATTTAAAATCAGAACCAACAAAATTCTCTAATGAAAGTGCTTGAAACATTGTCACATTGTCTTAGTCATTGTTCAAGTCAAGCAGGTCAATTTACTATACAATGCTTAAAGTTCATAACACAATTGAAAATTTCTGGTTAAATCAGATAGATTCTACATCATCTGTAGATTGCCCATGGCACAGAATACTTGTATTCGTTTGCTCAGGCTGCCATGGGAAAATATCACAGACTAGGTGGCTTAAACAACAGAAATTAATTTTCTCATAGTTCTGGAGGCTGGAAACAAGATGAAGATGCCAGCAGGGTTGTTTTCCCCTGAGGACTCTCTTTTTGGCTTGCAGATGAATGCCTTCTTGCTGGGTCCTTACATGACCTTTTCTCTGTGCACCTTCATCCCTAGTGTCTCTTACTCTTATTAAATCACCAGTTCTATTTAATCGTGTCCTCTTTTAACCTTAACTAACCTCTTTAAATGACCTTTCTTCAAATACAGTCACACTGAAGGACAACATTTCAACATATCAGTCAGTCCATAGCCATACTCAAGACATAGTTATGAATTATGAACAGACTCTGATGTCTAGGAGAGCATTTAGACATCTGGAATACAGTGGACACGATCTGTGTCTTTGGCAAAGATCCCGTGAAAACCCATCATCAAGATTTTTAACACAAATTTTTCATTTTTCACCAATTAAATAGAGAAGTAGAATAAGAGAAACCAAAGGAGCAAATGAAGAAATAGAATATGATTTAAAGCATACCAGAACTTGAAAATGAAGAGTGAGAACTAAAGAAGCATGAGGTGAAAAACAATACAGGGCGATTCAGACGGAAATTGCATTGGAAGAATAGTTCTCCAGGGGCATTCAGTGGTTATTTGTTTCCAGAAAACAAAATATGTTTGCTCTGTTTCCATGATGCTTATGATTGATCATTTGGGAAGAAAAATGTCTCCCAGAATTAAAAAATAGAAGGAAAAGCACTTTCATCACTTATTGGAAAGATTAATTTACCACCGATGATCTACTGTAGGCTAAGTAATAAACAAATTATATTAGAAAAAAAGAATAAAGAGTAGACAGTAGACAGAACTGTGATTAATATAAGATTAAATTTATGGATTAATTGATGTTATTAATGGACATTGCTGACATGAATTGAAGATTTATGTGTTTAATTAAGTTTATGCTTCATATGGGAAATTGGTTTTAAAGGTGAAAGTCCTTTCTTTTCTCCCAATAGCACTTTCATAAAATGAGCTTTACCTCTATTCCCTTACCGTAGTGAGGGACTGGACTTCAGTCTTTATGAAAATACTAAGTGTGGTCTCAATATACATAGCTCTACCCACATTGATTCTCCAACTGGTAGGTCTGGGGTAAAACTGGAAATGTGCATTGTTAACAAACATCTCAAAGATTCTGGAAGCATTGCTTTGCGATAACCCAGAAATGTGTCTTCTCCCTTGCACCCTACCCCCCACACACACACATACACCAACTGCAGGATGTGGATAATGCCCCCATTTTTATAATATGGAGGAAAACTTTGAAGTAGACCAAATCTGAATATATGATGATTGCTTGCAATGTTACTATTTGAGACAATCTCCCAGGGGGAAAAAAAGACCTTAAACAGTGCCAAACTTTTAAGTAGACTGAGAATGGCATTGTTGTGACAAGACATTAGTAGTTCTAGAAATGCCTCACTACTAAGAAAGTAAAATCAAATAAATATATTGAAGCTCTTTGACTATACTTTCTATTCAATTGTAAAATCCTTTTCGTTGTATGTGAATTTAAAGGACCTGTATCATATTAGATACTTTCTTGACAGCCTCTTATATGAAGGGTAATAAGAGTCAGATCCAAAGCTGGATGAGGAAGTATGTGGCATATTGAAGTATTGGGGGTCCAGGGTAGAGTATAGGTGGTCCACAGTGAGGAAGTTCACACCACAGGTGAGCAAAAGGCATCTTAAGGCTAGATTTGACAGACACAACCTTTACAACTCCCAGTTTTGCAAAGAGTCAGACATTATGTGAGGGAGAAATGTGATGCTTTATTAATTAGAGGATTGTCCACTGTCAAAAAGTAAATGTGTATTCAGGTTGTGCCAGAGAAGTATGCACTGATTCTAAATAAAATCATCTCTACGTTTCTTGAAACCTGTTGTACATCAATAAAGATAAATCTATTTATTAAAGAAGCAATGTAAGCTATTTTTTTCTTTGAATTAATCATGTACCTAAGAAAGGGATGTAATATCATATGGATGTCCTCAGCTAACCTTGACTGTACGTTTCAAATAAGAAAATATGCCATGATTTTATCACAGAGCTTCTCAAAGAAAACACATTTTAAATATGCACAAGGTCCTATCACAGGAACAAGGAAAAATATCTTTTGAGAAAACAGCCATTGTATAAGGGTGGGAGCAGATGTCAAGAAAATTTTTAAGCCTGAAATGGGTTAAAAAGAGTATTGCGTATTCTGTTTGATGCCTTTTGGGAATATCTGTTTGAGGTTATCTGTTTCTGAAGAAGTTTGCAACTCCGTTGTTTTAATTGTTTTACATTTATGTAAGTTGTAAAAACCTCAGCGCAAGGCAAGTAATTTTTGCCCATAGAAACACAACTACATTTACCTGGTGGAGTACAATTGATTATTGCCCTGAATATTCGCCAGCATTCCTTATTGTTTATAAACCATTGGCAATCTCCTTAGAATCAGTTGCACCATCTTAATGTCCCCTTCTTAATGAATGAGTTAGAAGAAATTGTTTACAAGCATTCATTTCATATATTTGAGTTATAATTTTATTTTTAAAAGTTATGCTTAGGGGATTATGCAGGTATCTATAGCAGATTCTATCATGTGTCACCCACATTTAACCCACTGCATTTAAAACACTAGTCACATTGGCACAAGGGTGGGATCAGCAGTCGTGGGCCAAGGTTAGGGGAGGCAGGGAGGAGTGGGAGGGGGCACGTGGGAACACAATAGGTACCTGGTCCACTAACAAGGGAGAAGGGATTAGCTAGGAGCCCAGACTCTACCTGCACGACGCCTACTTATGTTGCAAATCTTCGCTTGTACTCCACAACTCTGCAATAAATTAAAACAAAAATAAAAGAGCAGATTTCAGTTTAATATACTATTTTTTTAATTTTTTGTCTTTCCAGGTAACTTTTGCATGTTTAATATTTTAAATACAGTCTCACGTGCATTTTACTTTTCTTGTAGCTTCAGACAAGCTTGACTGAACCGATGACATTATCCAAATCAATATCTCTTCCTCGTAGTGCGTACTGGCATCACATCACTCGTCAGAACAGCGTCGGAGAAATTTACAGTTTGCAAGGCAAGTAACTTTAAATAATACAGCTGTGTGGCCTTTAGCTTCCTTCAGGTGGACTGAGTCATGCAAATGACTTTGTATTTGCATTACTTGCTTTTCCTCCATTCCCGTTTGTCAGCTGTCACTGGCCACAGTGGGGACCCTGAGACTTAACAGTGATTTTTTTTAAAGGCTATTATTTCATACACTCACGGTAAAAATTATTCCAAAAATTACCGTGAGGTCTAAGGACCCAATCTGGCACAAGAACTTGATGAAAGCATTATGCACAACATATTATCAGAAGCTAAAAGCCAATGCTGAGGTCTGTTTCACGCTGTGTTTTACAAAGGAGTTCTTTCTTTGCATCTTTCTGCCTTGATAGGATTACGTATCAGTTCAGGAGGCTCACGTCAGGCTCTGTAATAAAACGGTACATAAACCTACCCATAGAAGTTTTAACATTTAGCCAAAGCCTTGATAGGGAAACCATTTGGAGAGGATGCAGGTTAGAAGGGGCCAAGTGCAAGTACTTTGCTTTTGCATTTTTTTTTCTAATGTTCAATGGTCAATTAACTAGCATGGGAATGGCTTGCCAGATGAATCAAATTAATAGATAGCAGGTTCCCTATTACTTCTCCTGTTTTAAAATGGATAATTTTATCCTCCAAATAAAATACTCAGCTACAAACAATTGTTTAACAGCTGGCCAACACTGGAGGAAGCAAGAAACGAAGAAATATAGACCTGAAACACTCACAGCTATAAACATGCATTCATCCAACAAACATTTATTGAGCACCATGGGCTTGAATGGAATTAGCGTCCAATAAATATCCAGTGAAAGAATGATCAATTATAACCTTCAGTATAGTTAGGCATTCAGATTGTTTTCCTTCCATACTTTAGCTTTTGCTCGTATTAACAAAGCTAAATGTTTCAACACAAAGAAAGCAAGCAGCCGCAGACTGAAATAATGTGAGTCTTTATGCAGCAATATTTGCTTGCTGGTGTTTCACACCTAGACTAATGGAATGTGATCAGTGGAAATTAATGGTTAAAGACACGTTGTGGAAGAAAAGGCAGGCGTCAGAACCAGTTTTAGTCACTTACTGAAGGCAATTGCGTTTTATATTTCAAAAGAACTCTCGTATGGCCAACTTGACTACCTGTATTTAAGAGTTAGTTATTATCTTTCTGCATTATTTATTTGCATGATAAAATATTTAATAGAATAAGGATTAGAGGGTTGAGAAAAGCAAGGCAAACTGGTTTGGCAATTTCAAGAATCAGAAAGAAGAGATGAGTTTCTCATGCTTTTACTTCCCTCCTCAACTGTCAGCAGCCACACAGTAAAACTGTTTGCATCATGGTCTTATCAAATTAATCTTGTTCGTTCCTGTGATTAGAAATAATTAGCAGAGAAGCTTGCAATATAAGGTTATTTTTATTTAAACATTAAACATATATATGTAAATATTAATATTTGCTTGATGAAAACAAAGTATGGAATGTTTGGATGAGAAAATAAGATCTATCAAATTTCTAAGCAAAAAAAAAGAAGTCAGATGTGAATACAAATAATATGGAAGCGATGTAATGATAACTTTGGTGTTTGTCAAGGTTTTGCCCTATAATTCCAGAAAACAAGAGACTGCTGTTTTCTCTGAAGAGAGAGCTAAAGTTTAGACTGATATACAGTTTCAGAAATCATTTCATATGCATCCAACAAAAAAATTAGAGTGTTTTGAAGTATCTTAAAACATTGCCATAATCTCCTTAAAAGACAATATTGAGTTATATAATTGATACAATAACTTATTGAAATGCTCTTATTCACTTTCTCTCACTAATTTTAACTTCCAGCAAAGTTAAGGTCTTAAAATATCTTATGAATTACAATAAAAAATTCACTTACGTGATTTCAATAATTCATTGTTCTCTGGTTGGTGATGGTTGTAGTTTTTGGGTAACAAAATAATGTGCATGGACTAAGGTAATTGTTTTAAGTCAAATATATAGAGAGTATATTCAATATAAATTACATTTCACTATATTGTGAATTTACTTTTTATACTGTATACTTCTTAGAGCAATACATTTTATTGCTTTGTACCCCTCATTTTATTTTATAGGTATAGAGATAAATATTTAGATATCTAGATAGAAAGATGATTGACAGATAGTAGGCAGGTAGATAATATATAGATGAATGAATAGATATAGATATAAACTTGTTAGTGATACTTGGAGAATGGTGGTTTATTTTATTCTTCTTCCATCTGCTGTGACAGTCAAAATAAGCAGAGGACAAAGAACTTTAATGATTTTTTACTGTGATATGGGCTAATGGAATTACAGTAGAATAAAACTACTGAAACAAGGGAGAAATAAAAATAAACACACAACCTTCACACAGTCCATGAATATTTACATTCATTTTATTTTATTTTTTCCACAAAACCACATTTAAAAGTCTGGCTATCTTAAGTCTCACTTTCTTGGTTGTGCTCTTGAAGGGGCATCACTTCTTTACAAAGAGGAGGATTTAGTTGGCCAACTATCATGATTGACTTTACAGTGTCAAAGTAAAAATCTGATGATCTGGGAATATATCATCGTCAAGTAAACAACAGGTAGCACTGAGGAAAAAAATATACCTTTAGAATTTTTCACATCATATTTTTTTGTGAAGCTGAGATCGATATAAATTAAATTCAGCAGACTTCCATTCAGAAGGCAAAGGGGAAAACGCTTTATATCTTTGAAGTTTAATACATTGGTGGCATTAATAAGTGGCACCAATTGATAAAAATTCACGGCATGAAAACAAGTCCATTCCATATTAAGACTTACCTATAACTTGGACTGCCTGTCACCCCCTTTGACTTAGCTCAGTTTCATCTCTGTCATCTATTGCTAGATAACACTTTTAAAGACTGAGATATCAATGCTGAGATCAGCATCTACCTTAATATTCATAGTATTAGTGCAGTAGAATTTGCTTAATTTGTGGTGCTATTCCCAGGAAGGTGCTCTGAAAGAATGAGTTTTCATGGTTTCCCTATTGTACTCCAGTAGTCTGGAATCAAAAGAGTGAGAAAAGGAAGAACTAGCTTCTCACAAGTACATGTTGTTCTTAGCAATAGGCAGCTACTCTGCCCTATGTGGTTTGCAATAGGTTGAGTTATGCCACCTCTTCTTGGAGAAGTGGTAAACAGACTTTCCTCTTCTCTTTTTGTCAGATAATAAAGGATGATTGATCTGTATTAGAAGGTAATGTCTTATTTATACTTCTCTAACTTTCACTTGATTTAGAAAAATATTTATGTCATTTTCCTCCTAGAGATGCTATCTCTAGACTTAGAGAAACCTAAACTGCTAAAGGAAAGAACATGAGCTTGAACTCTTGACTCAGAAGTAAATGCTAAAAACCTACTACTGGTTTTACTATTGATACAATTGTATTTCCAAAGCCTTAAGAAATGTGCTGGGAATGTTTTGGGATCTTGAGGAATACACTTTTTTTTAAAGGGCAATACCCATTAAATTACCAAAATCATTCTTCTCAGACCTGGAAATGGCAATACAGAAATTCATATGGAAACGTAAACAACCACAAATAGCCAAAACAATCCTTAGCAAAAGAAACAAAGCGGGAGGCATCACACTTTCAGACTTTAAACTTTACCACAAGGTTACGATAATCAAAACAGCCTTGTATTGGTACAAGAATAGGCATAAGAACCAATGTAACAGGATAGAGATTCAAGAAGCAAAACCTCAATTTCTCAACCAACTCATCTTCAACAAAGCCTCCAACAATAACCACCAGTAGGAAGAAGAGAACCTATTCAGTAAATGGTGCTGGCAAAACTGACTGACCACATGCAGAAGAATTGAAACAGGACCCCTACCTATCACCAGACACAAAAATCAACTCTAAATGCATCAAAGACCTAAACACAAAACCTCAAACTATAAGAACCTTAGAAAATGCAGGAGATGCTCTTATGGAAATTGGAACTGGCAACCAATTCCTGATCAAAACCCCAAGTGCTCATGTCGTAAGAGATAAGACAGACAAGTAGGACCTCATCAAACTGAAAAGCTTCTGCAAAACAAAAGAAGCCATCAAGAGAGTGGGAGACAGCCCACAGAATGGGAAGAAATATTTGCCAACTGTATATCTAACCAAGTGCTAACATTCAGGATTCACAAGGAACTCAAACGTGCCAAAAGAGAAAACACAAACAGCCCCCATTAAAAACTGGGCAAAAGACATGAATAGACACGTCTCAAAAGAAGATATATGGGCAGCCAAAAGACACATGAAAAAGTGTTCATCCTCACTAATCATCAGAGAAATGCAAATCAAAACCACATTGAGATACCACCTTACCCCAGAAAGAATGGCCATCATTAATAAAACAAACAACAGGTGCTGACGAGGATGCGGAGAAAAAGGAATGCTTCTACACTGCTGGCGGGGACGCAAACTAGTGCAACCTCTTTGGAAAACAGTGTAGCGATTTCCAAAAGAACTAGACATTGACCTTCGATATGGCCCAGCAATCTGCATCCATAAAGAAGGAAAAACATATGAACTTTGCAGCAACTTGGATGGATTTAGAGTCTATCATACTCAGTGATCT